>JAGVVM010004629.1:0-38094 GCA_019149425.1 Psidium friedrichsthalianum | reverse complement strand
GGAAGAGTTTCCTCATGCAAAGTAAGCTCCTCACGAGAGGCAGATTCTTCGGGAATGAAACCCGGGAGTGTAATTGCAAGCCTCTCTAGTGTCGTTGCCGTTGTTGGAGAATCGAGATGAGTGACTTCAGGCTCCACAGGATCAGGCTCGATCAAGGGCGGATGAGCTGAAGTCTTGGATGTCACGACTGAAACCTCGACAGCAGGTTCAGAAGGAGAGGAGAAGGAGAGGAGGTAGGTATTTTTTTAGTAGGACCTGATATTTTAAAGGATTGAAGTCAGATAATAGCAATCATACCATAAGTATGGAAGAAAATATAAATAAATACCTTTATTTGATCGCGGCTTTTTCAACAAACGAAGCGGAATTTCGGAAACTAACTTTGAGATGAAGCTCTTGAGGAGATGGGCTCTGATATATGGATCCCTATCCCCTGAGGTCTTTGAGTTAGTCTTTTGGGAGTAGGGGACTTCGGTGAAGCTGTTTTTTTTTTTTTTTGCCATCTGCAAGTATAATTGGAGGTGAGCGAAGAATGAAAAGTGAGCTTACATTACTTATACATGAAAAAGAAAGAGGTTAATTAACCTTTCTTTGGATCTCCCGAGGGTGCCGGGAGTGCTTTCGATATCACATCCACTTTAAGAGCTGGATCTGTTGCTCGCAGTTCCCAATCCAAGAACGAATTCAGATCTTGACTTTCGGAGAAGAAGCGGGAATGATGGTCATCCCACCAGAGTACAAAATCAGGAGTGGCATAGGCAGGCTTTGGCTCATACCGTGATACATGGAGCTTTCGGTATATCCTCCGAATAATGAGATTCAGCTCAGTAAAAGTTGAAGTGTCTGAGGATCTGCAGGTGACCTTGTCGAGAAGATGAGGAAAGGAGAAAGTATACAGTGCTGGGACAGGGAGCCCTTAAGTAAGCCCAAATTGCCGAGCGCAATATTGGGGGAGTAAATTTCAAAACCAGAAATAAGCCTACCCTTGAACGAAATCTTGAGAGGGAGGTCAATGGAAGTCAACATAACCTGCCAGTATTCACTACGGTTGTTCTGGAAACCAGGAAGATGCCGACGGAATACGGGAGAGAAAAAAGGAGAAAAATCGAAAGCCTCTACATTAATAGAGTAGAGTTGAGTAATGAAATACCGAAAGTAGGAAGAAAATTCGATATCAAGAGGAATAAGTTCCCGACTCAAGGCTTGACAAGAAGGAGTGTCTGGTACAGAGATAAAAAGGGGTTGACCGAATCGGGATTCTGAAAATCAGGAAGGAAAATAGAAAGTAGCCCAGACTTGCAAAATCCAGAGAGGACCACCAAAAATCCCCAGAACACCCACATAGGTAACCGAAGCAGCATGAGACAGTCCCCTATACAGAAGAGCAAGAGCAGTCTTACCCAAAGCTAACTTGGTTCTTACGGCTAGGGCAGTGGCTATGTACAAGAAATCTTTAGATACCTTGATGATAGGGTGACAGAAAAGGAATTTGCACAGCCAATAGAGCAAAAAGGCAATGTGCTCTTCTTCGGTGACCTCTCCGTCCTTCTTGAAATACTTATTCAGAAAAGTCCCGTAGGACAGGTCGGAATTCGAGACTAAACGGAACTCTGGATGAGTATTTACAGAAAGGGTAGCAACATCCTCCCCTAAAAGGCTAAGACCAGTAATACAAGCTAGGTCTAGAAGGGTTACGGTCATGGAGGCAAAAGGAAAAAAAAAGTAGTTAGTAGAAGAAGACCAAAAACTGGACAGGGCACCGATTAGTTCGAAGTTCAGACGGTAATCGAAACAGGAAAAGCGAAGGGCATCATGAATCTGGAGTTCATCCCAAAGTGTAGCCTTAGATGCGTGAAGTCGGGAATACCATTGGTAGAAGGATTGGTCGAAAGGGAAAAAAACCCTAAGTCGAGAAGGCTGAGAAATCCAGTGGTGGAACTGAATGGGTTGATGATGGATAGGAAGAACCTCGGTCAGGTGTCGAGGGAAAACATCAGAAAAAACCTTGGGGACTAAGAAATGATTGTAGACAGCAGGGCCCAAGACGAAGGAATCATTATCGTCGTCATTCAGCAGAGAGAAGTAGTGACGATCGTCCAAATCGTCCGACTCCACAAACTCAAAGAAGTGCTCAAGGGCCGTTGCAGAAGAAAAGGTGGAAGCTTGAGACGCCATTGATGGAAAGGACGAGGAAAGAACGCTTTGAAGGAGAAGAAGTTCAGACGAGAGCGCGAAGACAAAGGTAATGAGAATAGGACAAAAATTTGATTGTGTGGGGATAAATAACTTTATATCTGACTTGGAAAGGGTCGAAACAGTAAGTTTTGGAAACGACGTGAAAAGCGTCGTTTGATGCAGAAAAGGAAGTTGAGCAGATGAATTTTGGGGAAGCGACGCGAAACGTGTCGTTTAGAGAAAAAAGTCGAAAAGACGGGTATTTAAGGTGACAAGAAAGACGCCGTCAGAAGAAGAGAAAAAGACACCGTTCGGGAAAGGAGAGTGTGTTGTGTTGAAGTTTAAAAGAATTAAACCTTTTAATTCTTTTAAAAGGGGGCATATGTTGACACCATAATATTATCGTTCAAATCGGTATCTTAGGAATGACAGGAATGACAGGTACCAGAAATGGTGCCATTAATTGATCCCGAAATACGACAAGAAGAAGACGTTACGCCGAATGACAAGCTAACCTTTTAGCATTCGGGATGTACGCGTCATTCGGGAGAATTGAAAGATAGGATCTCGAAATACAGCGAGAAGAAAATGTCATACAGAATAACAGAATAACAAGCTGACGTTTTGCCATTCGGGATGTACGCAACATTCGGAAAGGTTGAAAGATATTCCCAAATAAAAGAAATGGCATACTTGAATTCGGCATATCTTGGTGGCGCAGTGTGGAGGTTTTATACCGAAATTCGGGAAGCGCAAAGCAAAACTCATGGGCGCGAACAGGTTTTCGAAGTAAAGAGATATTATTCAAAAAAGGGTCAGTTAATCATGCAGTTAATCATGCGGTTATGAGCCATGGAGAACATGAGTCCCGATTTGCATGGGTGAGTTTCAAGGATCGTGGGTTGAAAAAGACGAGTAGTAGCGCTAAAATTCAAATATTTGAAATCGAAGAATAACTGCTCAAGCGGTTATGAGTACAAGAAGATTAAGTATCCAGAAAGAAGGACGAGGGACCTCTCGACAATCATAAAAAAAAAAAAAATACTCTGTTTTCTTTGAAGTTCTAACTATTGTTGCTGTTCGTAGCTTAGCCTTAACTTTTCACGCACTTTCCACTCCTTGTACTTTCAGATTCCAGCAATTTATCCCTCAGTTTCTGCAAGTAGGAATATTGTAGCAGTAGATTGTCCAACTTTCGACACATCTCCATCAGTCATTACCCAATTCACACAGTTCGTCCATTTTTCCATCAGAACAAAGCTACAGAACCCTTCTTAATAAAAATCGAAGTACGAATTTCGGTGAAAGATATTCCCGATAACAAATCGCGCGAATAACTATATTGGAGAATATGATGAACAAGGACAAAAGCTGTCAAGTAAATTTGCAACTACCTTCATCTTTAGTGACTCCAAATTCTTGTCACAATCTAGGGTCGAGCGCTCAATTTCAGCAGAAGCTATTCTCCTTCTCCTTCGTTCATCCATCACATGGGCTGCAGAAGCTGCCGCGTCAGCAGTCTCCGATCATTCAAATGCCCCTCATCAGTCATCATCCATAATTATCGCTCCTTCTTCCTTCGTTATTTTGTTAATTTCTTCTCAACCTGTCACTGGCCACAAGCTACGCTCGGCCTGTCCCTAACCTCGCCAAAGGCCCACGAGCTGAGGCCGAGCCTCGCCGACATCAAGTGAGATTGAGGCGAGGTCAAGTGAGATTGAGCCTCGACCTCGCCGACCCATGTGTCATGGTCCATCCTCGAGCGGCTACAACTATCACAAAACATGTCATTGTCACAAGATGCAACTGTCATCACAAGAAATACCATAATGAATTTAGTGCTACAGATACTATTAAGTCAATTTATAAAAACAATAAATAAAGACATTATGGCATATTCCTATTGGATATGCTTGAAAAGGTTTCTTTGCGTAAGGGCCTGTTTGGTACAGCATTTGAAAAGGGACATCGAGGCTCTAAAGTCCCTAAATCCAAATAGCAGTTGGTTCCTTATTTGCTTAACTTTGGGAAAATATAGTTACATTTTCAAAAGTCTCTAAAGGTCTTTAGCCCAATTCCTGGCAGACATATCTGCCGCTTGGATTGTACTCATTCATATGTCTGCCGCTTGGATTGTACTGGTTCATCTCCAGCAGGGCGGTCATGGCAGCTTTATAAACTTCCTCCCCCATATCATCCCTCACTCCTTTCAGTTTTCATCTGCATCGTCTATTACTTCCTGAAACAAAACTCGATCTCAATCAACACATTTAGTTTCTCTCGACCAAAAAAAAAAGCAGGAATGAAGCAACAATCCCATTAAAAAGGAAAAGAAAAATGAACTGTCAGAATGGAATGGATTCAGTATATAAAATTCAAATTCAAATGGAACAAATCAAGGTGTGTAGGCAGTGGAGGCAAGGCAAAGAGGATAAGCATTCACAGGCCAGACTCGTCCTAGTTGCACGTTGGCATGCCAATCCCATTACCGTTACCATGTACTCATTACTACATTCAAAATACTATCTGTAACTAAATTCATTGAATGCAATCTCATCTAAAAGTGTAATTATATGAACGAAATCCCTAGAGCAACCTAAAAACTCCAGCCCTCTAATTACTTCAGAGATGCAAGGGCGTGTATTCCAGGTAGCTATTTATTAGCAGGAGAAAACATCCAATAACTCAAGGAACCGACGACAATAGTACAATCATATGCTAACAAATAGTAAGCGTCTTACAGGGAAGCATCACCCGGACCCTCCTCAATAACCTTGAAAGGATGCCACGAGGGTTGGCTAAAAGTTCCTCCCACTCGGAACACATCACACATGCCTTTTCTTTCGCCAATTCAACTTCCTTCCGTTTCAAAACCTTCAGGATTGGTTGGGTTGGGGATCAAGCTCACCCATCCTCATCCTCTTGACACAAATATGATGGCGGCTCGATGTTTCTTTAAATGCCTACATGATGGAGTTGAGTGATTCAAGTACGAAAAAGCTTCTGAAGCTAGAAAGGAGAAGGGAGGAAGTTAAAGAGATCAATTGTTTCCGAGCTTCTTGCAGCCCATCCTTGCTCTGGCGCTCCGTGATGATGAGAGCCTGATTCAACTCATATGCATGCCCCAACTTTTCTTCAGCGTGCTCCAACTTTTCTTCCGCTTCTTTCAAATCCCACCTCAGGATCTCCAGTTTCAGTTTCTTTAAATGCCTATATGATGGAGTTGAGTGATTCAAGTACCAAAAAGCTTCTGAAACTAGAAAGGAGAACGGAGGAGGAAGTTACAGAGATCAATTGTTTCCGAGCTTCTTGCAACTCATGCTTGCTCTGGCGCTCCATTATGATGAGAGCGTGATTCAACTCATTAGCATACCCCAACTTTTCTTCAACGTGCTCCAAGTTTTCTTCCCCTTCTTTCAAATCCCGCCTTAGTCGTTGCATCTCCAGTTTCAGTTTCTTTAAATGCCTACATGATGGAGTTGAGTGATTCAAGTACCAAAAAGCTTCCCAAACTAGAAAGGAGAAGGGAGGAAGTTACAAAGATCAATTGTTTCCGAGCTTCTTGCAGCTCATCCTTGCTCTGGCGCTTCATGATGATGAGAGCGTGATTCAACTCATATGCATGCCCCAACTTTTCTTCAGCGTCTTCCAACTTTTCTTCCGCTTCCTTCAAATCCCGCCTCAGTCATTGGATCTCCAGTTTCAGTTTCTCTTCCGGATCTCATATACCCAACCTTCCGGATGGATCTCCTCTTGCCCCTGAATATCCATTTGAAGCTAAGTCTTCTCTGCAATCCAGACACTAGGGAAGGTGATGGGATTAAAAAAGATCAGCCAAGACTTTTCCGGATGGATCTCCCCTTGCCCCTGAATATCATTTGAAGCTAAGCCTTCTCTGCAATCCAGACACTAGGGAAGGTGATGGGATTAAAAAAGATCAGCCGAGACTTCCATAAGATAAAGCTTCAATATCTATTTCGACAAAACAAAATCTTACAAAGCAAAAGTCACCAAAATCTCGAGCAAATCAACTCAATTGTCTAGAATTATGGAGTACGCTCATGCAACTCACAATCTCATTGTAGTGCCAACCACTCAACTGCTAAAGGCTTTCACACTGCCAAGGATCATTTCATGCATCTTATCATCCAAAAAAAAAATGTTCAAATTGAAATATCTATTCATTAGGAATACTTACAAAAGGCTATGAATGTTAGTGTTATCTGGATAACTGATCATGTAAACTATAATTAGAGAAAATGATCCTTTACGATGAGTTGTAGCTTGTTCTATTGCTTCACATTCCCAGTAGGGACATTGGACAAACACAAAGTTGCGTTAATCAGTCATGTTAATGGTATGGCGAGAGAGATAAGCCCAGTCATGTTAAAGGTATGGCGAGGTACGGTGCTATTTGATTTCCAAACAACAATAGATATATGTCTAGAAAACGGGTTTACGTGACATAATATTATTAGGCAGCAGAAGATGGGTGGTTTGGTTGCAGATTAACAATCTTCATCTCAGTTTATTTTTATTCCGACCCAAAAAAAGGGAAAGAAAAAATCATTGGCAAAAAACATAGATGGTGCAAGAAACTTCCCGAAACCATAGATTGTCTAGTAGTGATAAGTAAACAGATTGTGAGTTTCCTTCTTGTTGGGTTAAATAGATGGGTGGGCCGCCCAAGATGGGCTAACCTAGCCCATTACCCATAAGAGATAACTGCTAAAGGCAGTTACTCCTTTAAATGTGAAGAAGTTCACGTCTGTTTATGGGTTCATTTGAATGAACGACATTCCTTTTTTCTCAGTGAGAAGAGAAAACACGAACAACGACGAACTCTCTTAATCGTCAAACAAAAGCATGAGGACTTTCTCGAGGCACTGCAATGATAACACTTAATCTGTGAAAACATGAGATATGTCCGTTCTGCGATATGTTTCTCCGATCAGTGATTCAAGTAAGTTTCTTGGGCTTGTTAATTCCGTGTAATCCGCTGTGTATGTTAATAAGATTGGTTCCCTTCATTGGTATCAGAGCCATATATCTTGTTTCCTGATCATATACGGATTTTGGTCAAATTCATTTTTTTTAAATTGATTTTTGGGGCTATTCTGGCCGGGGAGAAAAGTGCCGATTATGGCCAAATTTTCGTGAATCACGACCTGGGTTCGGGGAAATAAGGTCGCACGGCCATGGGGAACAAAAGCCCTAAGGTTTCTCGGCATTTGGTTGTCCGCCGTAGGCCAATTTCGCGATGAAATTCCGCAGATTAGGGTTCCGCGTCCGAGTGGTTAATGCTCGATTCCGGGAAAAATACTCCACCGTTTTTATGATTCTTGAACCTATGTGGTCGTGCCGATGTGATGTTCAAAACCCACTATTGATTTCGGTATAAGGTGGGCAATCGGAAGAGAATCCAGCGGTTGAAGGAGGCGGAACCGAAGGCGAAGTCCGAGCGAAGGAAATCTAGAAAATTTCCCTCTGTTGCGCGAAGCTAGCACGTGTGCCTGACGTGCGTGGATCTGCAGTTGTGGGCGCGTGCAGTGAAGGGCGCCCCTGACCGTTCACTTCTATTTTTTTTATAATAATAAAAAAAATGCTCATGGTTATGGCACTTACACGCGGGGCAGTGGATGTGTGCTGTGCACGTGTGGGTAGCCTAAGGCTAAGGGGGCTCGCGTGCAGATTTAAAAAAAAAAAAAGAGAAGCTGCCAGCTGTGGGATTTGAACCCACGCGCTCCCTAAGGACAAGAGTGCACCTTACCCCTCCACCATCCTGACTTTTATTGTTCAAAGTCAGAACCTTTATATTGAAGAAGAGTACGTTCTTGAGGGTAAAATAGAAAAAGGGGGATTTGAACCCACGACCTTTTTCACTGGGTCCTAACGCCTTAGACCGCTGGGCTATTTGGATTGTTTGAGTCAATGATGGTGAAATAAAATTGAAGAAAACCACACGGCAGAGGGTGCCCGTTTATCTTCCGCACCGTGCTTTGCCATTTTTCCCTTGGATGAGTGCATTACCCTTTGGGCCCCTGATTTGCGCAGAATTTACATTTTGCCCCTAGCTGATTTATATACGATTTTACCCTTTCAATTGATTTACTGTTTTGCCCTCACATGCAATATTAAGTATATTTTGCATGAAATTGAATGTATTTGCTATTTATATCTTGTATTTCGAAATTAGAGTATGATTTGATGCACGAATTATTTGTGTATTAGTTCAAATCATGCTATGCCATGTTATGTTTACAAGATAAGAGGTCATTATGTGTTTTATGATCTTTATTCAAGTGGGGAGTTCTGTAAAGTTTAGTAACTTTAGTGAACTCAATTTTACATAAATGATTATATGTAAAATTGAGTTCACTAAAGTTACTAAAACTTTACAGAACTCCCCACTTGAATAAAGATCATAAAACACATAATGACCTCTTATCTTGTAAACATAACATGGCATAGCATGATTTGAACTAATACACAAATAATTCGTGCATCAAATCATACTCTAATTTCGAAATACAAGATATAAATAGCAAATACATTCAATTTCATGCAAAATATACTTAATATTGCATGTGAGGGCAAAACAGTAAATCAATTGAAAGGGTAAAATCGTATATAAATCAGCTAGGGGCAAAAAATGTAAATTCTGGCGCAAATCAGGGGCCCAAAGGGTAATGCACTCATCCAAGGGAAAAATGGCAAAGCACGGTGCGGAAGATAAACGGGCACCCTCTGCCGTGTGGTTTTCTTCAATTTTATTTCACCATCATTGACTCAAACAATCCAAAATAGCCCAGCGGTCTAAGGCGTTAGGACCCAGTGAAAAAGGTCGTGGGTTCAAATCCCACCTTTTTCTATTTTACCCTCAAGAACGTACTCTTCTTCAAATATAAAGGTTCTGACTTTGAACAATAAAAGTCAGGATGGTGGAGGGGTAAGGTGCACTCTTGTCCTTAGGGAGCGCGTGGGTTCAAATCCCACAGCTGGCAGCTTCTCTTTTTTTTTTTTTAAATCTGCACGCGAGCCCCCTTAGCCTTAGGCTACCCACACGTGCACAGCACACATCCACTGCCCCGCGTGTAAGTGCCATAACCATGAGCATTTTTTTTATTATTATAAAAAAATAGAAGTGAACGGTCAGGGGCGCCCTTCACTGCACGCGCCCACAACTGCAGATCCACGCACGTCAGGCACACGTGCTAGCTTCGCGCAACAGAGGGAAATTTTCTAGATTTCCTTCGCTCGGACTTCGCCTTCGGTTCCGCCTCCTTCAACCGCTGGATTCTCTTCCGATTGCCCACCTTATACCGAAATCAATAGTGGGTTTTGAACATCACATCGGCACGACCACATAGGTTCAAGAATCAATAAAAACGGTGGAGTATTTTTCCCGGAATCGAGCATTAACCACTCGGACGCGGAACCCTAATCTGCGGAATTTCATCGCGAAATTGGCCTACGGCGGACAACCAAATGCCGAGAAACCTTAGGGCTTTTGTTCCCCATGGCCGTGCGACCTTATTTCCCCGAACCCAGGTCGTGATTCACGAAAATTTGGCCATAATCGGCACTTTTCTCCCCGGCCAGAATAGCCCCAAAAATCAATTAAAAAAAAATGAATTTGACCAAAATCCGTATATGATCAGGAAACAAGATATATGGCTCTGATACCAATGAAGGGAACCAATCTTATTAACATACACAGCGGATTACACGGAATTAACAAGCCCAAGAAACTTACTTGAATCACTGATCGGAGAAAAACATATCGCAGAACGGACATATCTCATGTTTTCACAGATTAAGTGTTATCATTGCAGTGCCTCGAGAAAGTCCTCATGCTTTTGTTTGACGATTAAGAGAGTTCGTCGTTGTTCGTGTTTTCTCTTCTCACTGAGAAAAAAGGAATGTCGTTCATTCAAATGAACCCATAAACAGACGTGAACTTCTTCACATTTAAAGGAGTAACTGCCTTTAGCAGTTATCTCTTATGGGTAATGGGCTAGGTTAGCCCATCTTGGGCGGCCCACCCATCTATTTAACCCAACAAGAAGGAAAACTCACAATCTGTTTACTTATCACTACTAGACAATCTATGGTTTCGGGAAGTTTCTTGCACCATCTATGTTTTTTGCCAATGATTTTCTTTCCCTTTTTTTGGGTCGGAATAAAAATAAACTGAGATGAAGATTGTTAATCTGCAACCAAACCACCCATCTTCTGCTGCCTAATAATATTATGTCACGTAAACCCGTTTTCTAGACATATATCTATTGTTGTTTGGAAATCAAATAGCACCGTACCTCGCCATACCTTTAACATGACTGGGCTTATCTCTCTCGCCATACCATTAACATGACTGATTAACGCAACTTTGTGTTTGTCCAATGTCCCTACTGGGAATGTGAAGCAATAGAACAAGCTACAACTCATCGTAAAGGATCATTTTCTCTAATTATAGTTTATATGATCAGTTATCCAGATAACACTAACATTCATAGCCTTTTGTAAGTATTCCTAATGAATAGATATTTCAATTTGAACATTTTTTTTTTGGATGATAAGATGCATGAAATGATCCTTGGCAGTGTGAAAGCCTTTAGCAGTTGAGTGGTTGGCACTACAATGAGATTGTGAGTTGCATGAGCGTACTCCATAATTCTAGACAATTGAGTTGATTTGCTCGAGATTTTGGTGACTTTTGCTTTGTAAGATTTTGTTTTTCGAAATAGATATTGAAGCTTTATCTTATGGAAGTCTCGGCTGATCTTTTTTAATCCCATCACCTTCCCTAGTGTCTGGATTGCAGAGAAGGCTTAGCTTCAAATGATATTTAGGGGCAAGGGGGAATCCATCCGGAAAAGTCTTGGCTGATCTTTTTTAATCCCATCACCTTCCCTAGTGTCTGGATTGCAGAGAAGACTTAGCTTCAAATGGATATTTCGGGGCAAGAGGAGATCCATCTGGAAGGTTGGGTATATGAGATCCGGAAGAGAAACTGAAACTGGAGATCCAATGACTGAGGCGGGATTTGAAGGAAGCGGAAGAAAAGTTGGAAAACGCTGAAGAAAAGTTGGGGCATGCATATGAGTTGAATCACGCTCTCATCATCATGAAGCACCAGAGCAAGGATGAGCTGCAAGAAGCTCGGAAACAATTGATCTTTGTAACTTCCTCCCTTCTCCTTTCTAGTTTGGGAAGCTTTTTGGTACTTGAATCACTCAACTCCATCATGTAGGCATTTAAAGAAACTGAAATTGGAGATACAACGACTGAGGCGGGATTTGAAAGAAGGGGAAGAAAACTTGGAGCACGTTGAAGAAAAGTTGGGGTATGCTAATGAGTTGAATCACGCTCTCATCATCATGGAGCGCCAGAGCAAGCATGAGTTGCAAGAAGCTCGGAAACAATTGATCTCTGTAACTTCCTCCTCTGTTCTCCTTTCTAGCTTCAGAAGCTTTTTGGTACTTGAATCACTCAACTCCATCATATAGGCATTTAAAGAAACTGAAACTGGAGATCCTGAGGTGGGATTTGAAAGAAGCGGAAGAAAAGTTGGAGCACGCTGAAGAAAAGTTGGGGCATGCATATGAGTTGAATCAGGCTCTCATCATCACGGAGCGCCAGAGCAAGGATGGGCTGCAAGAAGCTCGGAAACAATTGATCTCTTTAACTTCCTCCCTTCTCCTTTCTAGCTTCAGAAGCTTTTTCGTACTTGAATCACTCAACTCCATCATGTAGGCATTTAAAGAAACATCGAGCCGCCATCATATTTGTGTCAAGAGGATGAGGATGGGTGAGCTTGATCCCCAACCCAACCAATCCTGAAGGTTTTGAAACGGAAGGAAGTTGAATTGGCGAAAGAAAAGGCATGTGTGATGTGTTCCGAGTGGGAGGAACTTTTAGCCAACCCTCGTGGCATCCTTTCAAGGTTATTGAGGAGGGTCCGGGTGATGCTTCCCTGTAAGACGCTTACTATTTGTTAGCATATGATTGTACTATTGTCGTCGGTTCCTTGAGTTATTGGATGTTTTCTCCTGCTAATAAATAGCTACCTGGAATACACGCCCTTGCATCACTGAAGCAATTAGAGGGCTGGAGTTTTTAGGTTGCTCTAGGGATTTCGTTCATATAATTACACTTTTAGATGAGATTGCATTCAATGAATTTAGATGAGATTGCATTCAATGAATTTAGTTACAGATAGTATTTTGAATGTAGTAATGAGTACATGGTAACGATAATGGGATTGGCATGCCAACGTGCAACTAGGGCGAGTCTGGCCTGTGAATGCTTATCCTCTTTGCCTTGCCTCCACTGCCTACACACCTTGATTTGTTCCATTTGAATTTGAATTTTATACACTGAATCCATTCCATTCTGATAGTTCATTTTTCTTTTCCTTTTTAATGGGATTGTTGCTTCATTCCTGCTTTTTTTTTTTGTCGAGAGAAACTAAATGTGTTGATTGAGATCGAGTTTTGTTTCAGGAAGTAATAGACGATGCAAATGAAAACTGAAAGGAGTGAGGGATGATATGGGGGAGGAAGTTTATAAAGCTGCCATGACCGCCCTGCTGGAGATGAACCAGTACAATCCAAGCGGCAGACATATGAATGAGTACAATCCAAGCGGCAGATATGTCTGCCAGGAATTGGGCTAAAGACCTTTAGAGACTTTTGAAAATGTAACTATATTTTCCCAAAGTTAAGCAAATAAGGAACCAACTGCTATTTGGATTTAGGGACTTTAGAGCCTCGATGTCCCTTTTCAAATGCCGTACCAAACAGGCCCTTTGGCAAAGAAACCTTTTCAAGCATATCCAATAGGAATATGCCATAATGTCTTTATTTATTGTTTTTATAAATTGACTTAATAGTATCTGTAGCACTAAATTCATTATGGTATTTCTTGTGATGACAGTTGCATCGTGTGACAATGACATGTTTTGTGATAGTTGTAGCCGCCCGAGGATGGACCATGACACATGGGTCGACGAGGTCGAGGCTCAATCTCACTTGACCTCGCCTCAATCTCACTTGAGGTCGGCGAGGCTCGGCCTCAGCTCGTGGGCCTTTGGCGAGGTTAGGGACAGGCCGAGCGTGGCTTGTGGCCAGTGACAGGTTGAGAAGAAATTAACAAAATAACGAAGGAAGAAGGAGAGATAATTATGGATGATGACTAATGTGGGGCATTTGAATGATCGGAGACTGCTGACGCGGCAGCTTCTGCAGCCCATGTGATGGATGAACGAAGGAGAAGGAGAATAGCTTCTGCTGAAATTAAGCGCTCGACCCTAGATTGTGACAAGAATTTGGAGTCACTAAAGATGAAGGTAGTTGCAAATTTACTTGACAGCTTTTGTCCTTGTTCATCATATTCTCCAATATAGTTGTTCGCGCAATTTGTTATCGGGAATATCTTTCACCGAAATTCGTACTTCGATTTTTATTAAGAAGGGTTCTGTAGCTTTGTTCTGATGGAAAAATGGACGAAGTGTGTGAATTGGGTAATGACTGATGGAGATGTGTCGAAAGTTGGACAATCTACTGCTACAATATTCCTACTTGCAGAAACTGAGGGATAAATTGCTGGAATCTGAAAGTACAAGGAGTGGAAAGTGCGTGAAAAGTTAAGGCTAAGCTACGAACAGCAACAATAGTTAGAACTTCAAAGAAAACAGAGTATTTTTTTTTTATGATTGTCGAGAGGTCCCTCGTCCTTCTTTCTGGATACTTAATCTTCTTACACTCATAACCGCTTGAGCAGTTATTCTTCGATTTCAAATATTTGAATTTTAGCGCTACTACTCGTCTTTTTCAACCCACGATCCTTGAAACTCACCCATGCAAATCTGGACTCATGTTCTCCATGGCTCATAACCGCATGATTAACTACATGATTAACTGACCCTTTTTTGAATAATATCTCTTCACTTCGAAAACCTGTTCGCGCCCATGAGTTTTGCTTTGCGCTTCCCGAATTTCGGTATAAAACCTCCACATTACGCCACCAAGATATGCCGAATTCAAGTACGCCATTTCTTTTATTCGGGAATATCTTTCAACCTTTCCGAATGTTGCGTACATCCCGAATGGCAAAACGTCAGCTTGTTATTCTGTTATTCTGTATGACATTTTCTTCTCGTTGTATTTCGGGATCCTATCTTTCAATTCTCCCGAATGACGCGTACATCCCGAATGCCAAAAGGTTCGCTTGTCATTCGGCGTAACGTCTTCTTCTCGTCGTATTTCGGGATCAATTAATGGCACCATTTCTGGTACCTGTCATTCCTGTCATTCCTAAGATACCGATTTGAACGACAATATTATTGTAGCGTCCAGATTTTCAAGAAGGCAGCCACCATATTTGACTTCAGCCGTGGACCCCACCCCTCTATAAACCCTACCCCTCATAATCTCTCTCTCTCTCTCTCTCTCTCTCTCTCTCTCTCTCTCTCTCTTCTTCTTCTTCTTCTTCTTCTTCTTTTTCCTTCTGCCGTGCGCCACTTTCCAATGTTCTGACCCCTCCCATCATTTCTTCTTGTCCTTTTCTTTTCTTCTTGTCCTTCTTTTCTTCTTCTCTAGTCGAGCCTTCTACTGCTGGTTTTCTATTGCTTCCTTTTTGCTTTCGACTGGGCTTCATCCCGACGCTCGAGCTCCTCCGTTCGTCCGGCCGTCGTTCAACCGGTGCAGCCCCTGCGATCTCCAGCCGTTACCGCTTCCTCCAGCTCGCCGTCCCACAGTGAACGTTGCTGCTGGTTGTTACTCCCCTGCATGCTGCTACCCTTGTCCACTGCTCCCTCTTTTTCTCCTTTCCTCGCGGCTACTTGCCGCTCCTTTGAGCCTCTCCTGCGGCTCGTCCTCGCCGCTGCTAGCTATAGCCAGCCACTGCCCTAACTCGCCTCCAGCTCACCTTGCCATTCAGCCACCGCCACAGTTGTCCAGCCGAGAGCGTTATCGTTGTCGCTCCGACGCCCTTGCCCGAGGGCCACCGCGAGCCATCTCGCATCGTCGTTGCTATTGTTGTCCCAACCACCGATCACCGTTGTCCACCGCCGCCGCTCATCGTCGTCGGAAGATTTTGCGTGAGTTAACCCCTAATCTCCGATTAGGTCATTAATTACATTTAGGTTAGTTTAGATTAAATTTGTGTTAGTTTAATTAGTAATCACGATCAGTTTAAGTTAGTAATACCGATTAGGTTAAATGACCGCGATTAGAGTAATTAGACTAAATTGACTTGTCTATATTATGATTGGTCTATTTATTTGATGCGAGTTGAGAGTGTTGAAATTTAATTAGTTATTTTTTGGACTGATTAAAAATTTAGTTAATTATTTTTGGGTTGATAAATAATAATTATTATTCTTGAGTTTATTATTATTATTAATCGATTTGGACAAAATTATTATTGCTTTAATTAATCGTGACTTATTATTATTAAATTAATAATTATTTACGATGATAGACGTATAAAAATTTAATTAGTTATTTTTGGATCAATTAAAAATTTAGTTAATTACTTTTGGGTTGATAAATAATAATAATTATTATTATTCTTGAGTCGATTATTATTTTTAATTAATTAATTTGTATGAAATTAATTAATTAATATTTGATCAAATTAATTATGGTGTTTTAATTAATCGCGATTCAAATTATTAATTATTATTAAATTGATAGTTATTTGTGACAAATTTGTTGATTAATTTTATTAAATTATCAATGGATGAATATTTGTTGATTTTCTAATTCGTGATTAATTATTTATTTATCTGCTTGTTATTGTTAATTTATTCTTGGGTGATTTAATGGATAGTTATATATGTGACCGTATGCAAAATCAAAATATCTTATTGAGCATGAAAAGAAAATGGTCTTGAGCCGGATTTTGAGCACGACCGTGTGTGCATTTTAATTGAATGCAAAGATAATAACTGGATTGGTTGTCTGGCGTGCTTGTGTGGTCACATATTGGATATCGTCGCTCGGGGGTGTCCCGGGGACGACGCCTGATAAGTTCGTGCCGTGTCGATCGGAATCACACGACTTATTGGAAGCACGATAGTCTGTGTCGTCAGACTGATCGGATGCCGGTCGCAGCTTGTGACGGACCGAAGTCCTTATAGGAATGCCTGATATATCTGTGCCGTGTCGATCGGAATAACAAGGATTATTGGTTGCTGTCGCCGACGGAGCGGGACGAAGCCCGGTTATTCCGGAAGAGCACCAACTGCCTAGTGTGCTTGGCACCAACTGCCTAGTGTGCCGGGCACCAACTGCCTAGTGTGCCAGGGCGAAGAGCCCATTAATAATTGAAACTCGCATGTTGCATAATGCCTGAGAGTTGTGTGTGTGGTTCTAGTAATTGCTTTGATTTGGGATACGATATAATTGTCAAGTAAATTATTGTACTGTGTGAACTAAGACAGGATGAATTGCATGTGAGAGACAGATGGATTGCTTTTGTGTTGACATGCCTGTTTACGGTACCTGAGTGAATCAATGCCCTAGTTGGACTTAGGCGTTAACTCACAGAGATATTTATATCTCACCCGTCGTTGATAAATATTTTTCAGGTCCGTAACCTTGGAGATATGCAGAGGATGACAAGGGTGCAGTAACCCCCTTTTGGAGTAGATATGAGGTTAACCCTGTCCTGACCCATTGTCTTTTTGCTGGTCTTAGGAAGCCACCCCGAAGTATGGGGTTGTATAAACTGTTGCTTCAGTAGGGTTAACTATTATCTACTAATGAAAATGGTAGTCTTTTGCTGAGCTGGCTGTTGATTGATTTGTTATTCTACTTATTTATCCCTATTATTTTGGTGATTGTTTGGGAGTTCACGTTCCGCATGCGTATAACTATAAGATAAAAATAAATGGGTCGATGACGTGCCTGGGACCTGTCACCCTTCCTAAGATACCGATTTGAACGATAATATTATGGTGTCAACATATGCCCCCTTTTAAAAGAATTAAAAGGTTTAATTCTTTTAAACTTCAACACAACACACTCTCCTTTCCGAACAGTGTCTTTTTCTCTTCTTCTGACGGCGTCTTTCTTGTCACCTTAAATACCCGTCTTTTCGACTTCTTTCTCTAAACGACACGTTTCGCGTCGCTTCCCCAAAATTCATCTGCTCAACTTCCTTTTCTGCATCAAACGACGCTTTTCACGTCGTTTCCAAAACTTACTGTTTCGACCCTTTCCAAGTCAGATATAAAGTTATTTATCCCCACACAATCAAATTTTTGTCCTATTCTCATTACCTTCGTCTTCGCGCTCTCGTCTGAACTTCTTCTCCTTCAAAGCGTTCTTTCCTCGTCCTTTCCATCAATGGCGTCTCAAGCTTCCACCTTTTCTTCTGCAACGGCCCTTGAGCACTTCTTCGAGTTTGTGGAGTCGGACGATTTGGACGATGTCACTACTTCTCTCTGCTGAATGACGACGATAATGATTCCTTCGTCTTGGGCCCTGCTGTCTACAATCATTTCTTAGTCCCCAAGGTTTTTTCTGATGTTTTCCCTCGACACCTGACCGAGGTTCTTCCTATCCATCATCAACCCATTCAGTTCCACCACTGGATTTCTCAGCCTTCTCGACTTAGGGTTTTTTTCCCTTTCGACCAATCCTTCTACCAATGGTATTCCCGACTTCACGCATCTAAGGCTACACTTTGGGATGAACTCCAGATTCATGATGCCCTTCGCTTTTCCTGTTTCGATTACCGTCTGAACTTCGAACTAATCGGTGCCCTGTCCAGTTTTTGGTCTTCTTCTACTAACTACTTTTTTTTTCCTTTTGCCTCCATGACTGTAACCCTTCTAGACCTAGCTTGTATTACTGGTCTTAGCCTTTTAGGGGAGGATGTTGCTACCCTTTCTGTAAATACTCATCCAGAGTTCCGTTTAGTCTCGAATTCCGACCTGTCCTACGGGACTTTTCTGAATAAGTATTTCAAGAAGGACGGAGAGGTCACCGAAGAAGAGCACATTGCCTTTTTGCTCTATTGGCTGTGCAAATTCCTTTTCTGTCACCCTATCATCAAGGTATCTAAAGATTTCTTGTACATAGCCACTGCCCTAGCCGTAAGAACCAAGTTAGCTTTGGGTAAGACTGCTCTTGCTCTTCTGTATAGGGGACTGTCCCATGCTGCTTCTGTTACCTATGTGGGTGTTCTGGGGATTTTTGGTGGTCCTCTCTGGATTTTGCAAGTCTGGGCTACTTTCTATTTTCCTTCCTGATTTTCAGAATCCCGATTCGGTTAACCCCTTTTTATCTCTGTACCAGACACTCCTTCTTGTCAAGCCTTGAGTCGGGAACTTATTCCTCTTGATATCGAATTTTCTTCCTACTTTCGGTATTTCATTACTCAACTCTACTCTATTAATGTAGAGGCTTTCGATTTTTCTCCTTTTTTCTCTCCCGTATTCCGTCGGCATCTTCCTGGTTTCCAGAACAACCGTAGTGAATACTGGCAGGTTATGTTGACTTCCATTGACCTCCCTCTCAAGATTTCGTTCAAGGGTAGGCTTATTTCTGGTTTTGAAATTTACTCCCCCAATATTGCGCTCGGCAATTTGGGCTTACTTAAGAGCTCCCTGTCCCAGCACTGTATACTTTCTCCTTTCCTCATCTTCTCGACAAGGTCACCTGCAGATCCTCAGACACTTCAACTTTTACTGAGCTGAATCTCATTATTCGGAGGATATACCGAAAGCTCCTGCATCACGGTATGAGCCAAAGCCTGCCTATGCCACTCCTGATTTTGTACTCTGGTGGGATGACCATCATTCCCGCTTTTTCTCCGAAAGTCAAGATCTGAATTCGTTCTTGGATCGGGAACTGCGAGCAACAGATCCAGCTCTTAAAGTGGATGTGATATCGAAAGCACTCCCGGCACCCTCGGGAGATCCAAAGAAAGGTTAATTAACCGCTTTCTTCTTCATGTATAAGTAATGTAAGCTCACTTTTCATTCTTCGCTCACCTCCAATTATACTTGCAGATGGCAAAAAAAAAAAAAAACAGCTTCACCGAAGTCCCCTACTCCCAAAAGACTAACTCAAAGACCTCAGGGGATAGGGATCCATATATCAGAGCCCATCTCCTCAAGAGCTTCATCTCAAAGTTAGTTTCCGAAATTCCGCTTCGTTTGTTGAAAAAGCCGCGATCAAATAAAGGTATTTATTTATATTTTCTTCCATACTTATGGTATGATTGCTATTATCTGACGTCAATCCTTTAAAATATCAGGTCCTACTAAAAAAATACCTACCTCCTCTCCTTCTCCTCTCCTTCTGAACCTGCTGTCGAGGTTCCAGTCGTGACATCCAAGACTTCAGCTCATCCGTCCTTGATCAAGCTTGATCCTGTGGAGCCTGAAGTCACTCATCTCGATTCTCCAGCAACGGCAACGACACTAGAGAGGCTTGCAATTACACTCCCGGGTTTCATTCCCGAAGAATCTGCCTCTCGTGAGGAGCTTACTTTGCATGAGGAAACTCTTCCACTCGGTATGTACTTCTTGTAGAACTTAACCGACTCATTTTGCTATTGAATTATTCCAACTCTAACTCCTGTTAGGATTCCTGATTTCAGTTATTTCTCTTCCCACTCCTCCAATTGAAGCCGATCCAGATGCACATCAACTTATCGATTCAACTTCAGATGCCCCTGAAGAGTCTCCTCGCACTCTAAGTACGTGAACTTCATACTTCACTTCCCTTAGACGTACTTTAAATGTCAACTAACTAGCTCCCTTGGATTATAGGACTTCGCTCCTTAAAGGCAAAAGCACTAATTTTAACTGTTGAAGTTGTAGATCCCAGAAGTTCTCTTCCTCCGTTGTCGCAACCTTCATCATCCCCAAGAGTGTCCGACATATCGTCATCCTCAGAAATTGCGAGTTCGCTACTTTAATGATACTTTTTTCTTCTCAAGAATCCACCACAAAACTTTTCTTGGGACCCTATCATATGCCTTCGAGATCAATAAATATCATATGTAGATCCTTCTTCTTTTGTCTTTTTACTCGTGCAGGTGTGCTCAGTGGATGAAGGGGTGCATTTTGGATCTTTCACAAATAAGAAAGACCCCAGATTCCGAAGTTGACAAAAAAGCAACGCAAATCTGCCGAGACTCCACCACCACCACAGACGCTCATGACCTCACATACCACTAATCCCAAATGAAGAAAGTGTAAGCGGTGGATATTGGAATATTCAAAAGGGCTGGTCGAAGCAAAAGTCAGGTTTTGAGTCTTCGGTCTTTTGATTTACATTGTTTCTGCAAGACGTTGGTTAGTTCTCCTTACTGTGGTTGTGGTTTCTCTCTGCACAGGTTGCCACCGAAGTGCCAACCGCTAGCCACCCCACCGAGCAAGCTTGATCCACAAGGCAATGATTCCATGCATGTTTAGTCCATTGGAACATCGAGGAATTTCACCAAGCTGATCACTCGTGAGCCTTGTCCGAACAGCCTTCCTTACTCATCACTAGCCATTCAAAAGCCGATAGATCCCACCATCGACTGACGCAAACCGTCACCATCCCTGATGCCGTGCTATCACAGACCACCTGGACGATACGGTCTGTTCGATGGAGACGAGAATGCCTCTGGTCCATTTACGAAGAGGACAAAGAATAGGAAGGACTCTCCCATCATCATTACTTTTCCCTTTTATTTTTATTTCTCCTGATCTCACGCATAGGTCCAATAAAGCAGATCCACATGTGTTCTGGTGCTTGAAGAGAAGAAGGAATCACAAGAGGGGATCGAAGACACTCCTAGAGGAAAGTATCTGGAGCGAAGCACCCCCCTTATTTTTTGTCCAGAAGATCGTGAAGAACAATGGCGCTGGAGTTTGCTACTATTCTGGATTACATCACTGTTTTGGCACGTATTTCTTGTCATTCGGTGCCAAATAGAGTTGGAGTTCACTGCTGAATATTGAATCCACTGAAGTCCCCATCCGTGCGTGGCCGGTCTTCTATGGTCGAGCTTGACCCGCATGGCAATTTCACATTCTAATTTGGAAAGTTCATTAGGTAAATTTCTTATCTTTAGCAATTTGAATATTTGGTTATGTGTATCGTTATCTGACGAAATCTTTTGAGATACAAGTGATCAATTAAGAAAATCATTCCTAATTCGCAACCGCACATTTGGATTTAATTCTATCTATAAGGCTTTAGATAGAATTATTTCCATAGCGGGTATTTCGAATTTTTAGGGTCGATGTATCAGGCTTTAGATCGAAACTTAATTCGAAAGAAATTGCGAAATATTCAAGTTGATTTATTTTCTACATTTGAGTTTATCTGATTGGATCACTATCTTTGCATATCTGATTGGTTGACTTTTCATATTTGAATTGAATTGATCGAATTGCTATCTTTTTGCAATATTTGCATGTATGTTGAAAATCTCTTAAAAATATTGCATACAGATAATTACTACATATAAATTAGAATTGACATGTTTAAATTAAATTGCGTTCTAGAATAAAATCATATAGATAGGATTACATGTTTAATTGATTTTTTGGAATAAATTAGATTTCATTCTAGATTAGAACATGCATGTTTAGCTAGATAATTATGCCTAAAATATCTTATCTTTAATGGGTAAGGGTTTAAGTCAATTTAAAAACTGAAATGTGTAAGATAACTACCTTTAGGCATAGTTTAAATCCGAAATTTTTTTTAAAAAAAAATCATCTTTGCCATGTTATCATGTATTACATGTCACATTTTCCATGTCATTTAGAGTTGTATGTTTGGATTAATTAATTAATTCATCATGTAGATTGCATGCTAGGATTGATTTAATTTTGACCGCATGTCATATAGAGTTAGTCATGTAGTTTAATTAAGTTCACATGCATTTTTAGGATAGTTTGCATTTATTTAGGTCATTGCATTTGGTTTATTTTTCATTAAAAAAGTGAAATCCAAAGAGAGAAGATTGTTTGGCGCATGCCTTTTACTAATTATCTTGAGTGCTAAGTGTTTAATTCAGTTGTTTGAGCTCCCGTTTGATAACCTTTGTTAGTGACTTAGATTAAGATTTAATCAAACCTGCTTGATCAGACTTTTTTTTTCATGAAATAAAAAGGTACCGAAAGGGCGTTAGAGTAATCTAGTGCAATCAAGTCCCCGGGCTCATTATCTCTGATTCGCAGGAATAAAATAGTACTCCCGCTATTTTATTTAGGTTCCTAATCAACCTACCTTAAATGATTAGTGGCGACTCCAAGTTAAAAATCTTTGCATGTTAAATATTGAACCTAAGTTGCGATTTGGTAGAGCTTGGGAGAGCCCGAATTAGGTTAGTTAATTTAATTAATTAATCTGGTAATCCATTAACCTAATATTGGGAAACTCGATTTTTCGGTCGCTACAAGCGGCCCTCACTTCACACTCACATAAGTGATTTCTGAATGTGTGGTATTTCACATACCTAAATCAGAATCATTAAAAGCTTATGCTTAACCTTCACTTATCTGTAGTGTCATTGTACGAGGAATGAGTGAGAGTTGACATTGCTTGCATAACTTGGTTATCTCTTTGAACTTAGATCTTGGGATCTTCAGTCAACTGGGTAGGGTTTCCGCTATGACGACTTATTTTATAGGCTTTAGACCCATTCTCCTTGATGTTTTCTCCACCATCTCTCTAGTTAGGTCTTTTGTTAATGGATCCGCAATATTATCTTTTGACTTCACATAGTCAATCGAGATAATTCCACTAGAAAGTAGCTATCTCATGACTTCGACGTATATGTCAGAAATTTCCATTATACATAACATTCCTTGCTCTTTCAATTATCGCTTGACTATCATAATGGATATATACAGTGCTGGCACTGGTTTAGACCAATTAGAAATGTCTTTCAAGAAATTTCGAAGCCACTCTGCTTCTTCACTAGCCTTATTCAAAGTAATAAATTCTACAATGCAAGTTTATTTGGATGATTTCCAAGACACTACTCTCCTACCAAGTGTCAACATATACCCACTTATGGATTTTGTGTCTCTTATGCCGGTTATCCAATTTGGATCACAATATCCTTTAAGTAGCGTTGGGTACTTTGTGTAATGCAAAACATAATTTTGAATATGCTTCAAATAGCCCAATACACGTTTTATTGCTTTTTCAATGATTTTCATTTGGACTAATTGTAAATCGACTTAACTTACTCACAGCACAAACTATATCCGGCCTAATAGAGTTCATGACCTATATTAGACTGTCTAGTATACTGGCATAGTCATTTTAAGGTTTACTTTCATCAGTATTCTTTGAAAGATGTAAATTAACATCTATTGGGGTCTTTGATGATATAATATCTAGATTCTTGCATTTTCCAAGAATCTTCTAATGTAATGAGACTGCGATAGAGATAGTCCTTTAGATATCTTATGGATTTTGATTCCTAAAATAACATCTGACAACCCCATATCTTTCATATCAAATTTACTTGTGAGCATGCGTTTGGTCGCATTAACGATCTTACTATTGCTGCCCATTATAAGCGTCTACATACAAGCACACAATGGCAAAATCATTATGAGTATTCTTAAGATAAACACATTTATCGTACTCATTTATCTTAAAGCCATTCGACAACATGACTTGGTCGAATTTAGCATGTCATTATTTCTGTGCTTGTTTCAGTCCATAGAGTTACTTGATAAGCCGACATACCTTCTTCTCTTATCCTGGAATAATGAACCCTTCAGGTTGTTCCAGATATATTTCTTCCTCCAGATCCCCATTTAAGAAGGCCGACTTCACATCCATTTAATGGATTTTGAGCTTATACACCGCAGAAAATAGAAATGATTGAGCGAGTGAATATACGACAACACGAGTGATACAATTTTTGAAAAATCCAAATAGAAACTATTGTACTAGCAACATACCATGAGACACGAAAGAAGCAATTTCTGAATATATATAAACAGAAATTATTGAAAATGGTATATAACGAAGACCATATAAATGAAAAGCGAACACATGATAACAAAATTCATCTTAAGATTATAGGTGTAGGTATGTGTGTTCGCATATATCAAAATGAAGCAGTTAGACAAACCTGAATCAAGTGCAGATGGATGGTTGATTAGATGATCGATCCGAGCTCGACGAATTCACGTCGTGTCTTTAAGACGAATTTGTCCCCTCCACCGGTACTCATGGTTCTATGGACAATTGTCTCCCAAGATAGAACGGACTATTATTTTGTTGAAGCGGTACTTGTTCAACAAAATTCCTTCGAACTCAAATTCAGGAACAAATTGCACATAAAAAAATGAATGTGTCGGATGAGCGTGTGTCAAAAAGATAAAAGAATTTCGAAAATTACATCATTATCAAAACTGATTGGAAGTTTGATTATATTCAAAACAAATGAAGAGTCACAAACCGAAGCATTTGTTCGATTTGGTTATTGCCGAATCAACGCATTTATTCGGTGTTTAGTTTATTGCCAAATCAATGCATTTGTTCGGTGTTTGAAGGGAGAGGTTCGATGGATGAATCCGAACCGTTGCCTTGAAGGGAGATCACGAATAAACAATATGTCTATTCAAAAAAGAATAAAATAAAATAAAAGGGCTTAACTCGGATCCGGGTCGACCTGCGGCGGCGCGCGCGTGGGAACCGGTCCGACTTTGTGCAAGACCTCTCTCTTCCATAAAAGTGAGTTGCCGAATCATTTGTTCGATGTTTGGTTATTGCCGAATCAACGCATTTATTCGGTGTTTAGTTTATTGCCGAATCAATGCATTTGTTCGGTGTTTGAAGGGAGAGGTTCGATGGACGAATCCAGGGAGATCACGAACAAACAATGTCTATTCAAAAAAGAATAAAATAAAATAAAAGGGCTTAACTCGGACCTGGGCCGACTGGCGGCGGCGCGCGCGGGGACCGGTCTGACTTTATGCAAGACCTCTCTCTTCCACAAAAGTGGGGTGTCCCTTGGGCCTAAATTCATTGGAGAGTCTTAATTATTTAAACCCAATTTTCATCGCTCTTATATATATCTCATGTGGGACTCTCTCAACCACACTCTCATTCATATTCTAAGAACACTAAAATCCCAACAATTTTTTGATCACCTTCCTCGACATGGTTAATATCAGTATCACCATCTATTCAAAATTTGGTTGGATTTTGCTATTTCATGATTGGCTGTTCATCATTATATGGACGTGGCACTCTTTTTTTTTTTGGGGGGGGGGGGGGGGGGGCGCTTAACCAAACGCAAGAGCAAATAAATACTAGTTAAAATTACAATAAGAATGTGTAAATCATATACAAATTTGTTGGTCAATATAACTATTTTGTGAAAGTATCAAATTTTCATATTAAAAATAAGAAAGTCAAAATGTATGAGCGCGAGATGCAGATTAAATATAATCGAAAATAGTGAAAAAATAAAAATATTAAGTAAAAGTATCCATAGATTTTTTTTTTCCCGTTTTCGAAACTCTCTGCCCCTCCCTCCTCCTGTCCTCCCTCATTTCTAAGGAAGTGGAGGTGATGGGGTGGGATCGTTTTTGAAAGTTAAGTGTTGGTACTTTCATTATTTGTGGTGCTTTTGGAGTTTTATAGGAGGATAGTTAAATCCTTAGATTACCGGGGAATAGCATGGATCTAGTGATTTGTGGTGCTTTTGCAGTAAGAACAGCATCAGCCCAAAAGGTCTTAGGAACCTTCATTTCAAATAGCATGGATCTAGTGACTTCTAATAAATGTCTATTCTTTTCTTTCAGCTACACCATTTTGTTGAGGTGTATCAGGACAAGAAGATTCATGAATCATACCACACTGAGCCATAAATTCAGAAAAAGGTGCAGAAAAGTACTCTTTAGCGTTATCAGAACGCAAAACTTTGACGTGAACACCTTGAGTATAAATTTAAGAAATAAAGGCTCGAAATATAGAAAATAATTCCGAATGGCTTTTCATTAAATATAACCAAGTAACTCTTGAATAGTCATCAACAAAAGTCACAAAGTATCTAAAACTCAAATTGGAAGTTAACTGACAAGGACCCAAAATATCCGAATGAACTAATGAAAAGGGAGATGCCGCTCTTTTATTGACTCGAGCTGGATAACTGACACGACGCAATTTGCCAAGTTGGCATGACTCACACTCTAAACTAGAAAGAGACTGAAAGCTAGAATCCAACTTCTGAAGACTCTGTAGCGAAGGATGTCCAAGACGACAATGAATCTGATGAAGAGAAGTAATACTGGGACAAGCATGGAAGGAGTATCTTCGAGCACATATAATCCTCCCGTCTCTCGTCCTCTACCAATCGTCTTCTTCGTAGCCAGATCCTGAAAAATACAAGAATACACTGAAAGTATTTGGTTAATTTACTAACAGACATGAGGTTGAAAGGAAATTTTGGAATATAAAGGACTGAGGGTAACGACAATGAGGGGGTTGGATGGACTGTACCAACTCCTTTAACTTGAGAAGATGAACCATTAGCTAAAGTGACAGTAGATGATGATGAAGTAAGAGAGGAAAATATACCTGAAAGACCTGACATATGATCGGATGCCCTTGAATCAATAACCCAAGGACGAGAACTAGTGGAAATGCATGCAGTAGCACCTGTCTGGACTAGAGTAGCAGTAGAAGAAGATGTAGGCCGTGAAATCTGAGACTGGTTGTACCGTGCAAATTCCTCATCAGACATAACACTACATTGCCTTGGGAAGGCTTGTGGTAGAGACACAGAGTCAGTGCCAGATACAGCATTTGCAACTGTTGCTGTTGTCCCGATCTACCATGTAACTTGTAACAAAATTTCTGAATATGGCCGGGTTTTCCACAATAATGGCAAGTGCGAGTAGTGCCTGAGCTCTCAATAGAAGTTTGGGGCTGTCCATAGAGCTGTCTTTGTCCTTGGCCTCTTCCTATTCCTCCTATTCCTGTGCTTCGACCACCACGGCCACCACGACTATTATTTCCTCCACGATTTCTTTCATCACCTCTACCTCTACCTCCACCAGTTTGATATTGAGAGACAAGGGCTGAACTATCAACCACAACTGTAGTGCTTTGAGAAGAACCACGGGACACCCGAAGGACTCGAGCGTAGGTATCCCTAAGGGATGCAATAGTCTCACCTCCAAGAATCTGAGATCTAACAGTATCATAAACCGGACCAAGACCTCCTAGAAAATTCATCACAGCCAACTGCTCTCTTTGAAGTCTCATTTGTTCAGCATTAGAAGAAATAGGAAGAAGAGCATTCAACTCTTCATACATTCTATTGAAATCAGCAAAGTACTGATCAATAGAACGCCCTTTGCTCTCAGACCGGTGAAACTCCTGTGATAATTCATATATCCTGGAAATATTATTCTGACCAGAATACAATACATCTAAATACTCCCACAAATCCTTCACTGTATCGATATGAGTAACCAAGTCCACAATATTACTCTCCATAGAATTCAAAAGCTGACTCATAAGACGTGTATCGATAACATCCCAAGTAGTATCATTAGAGGGTTTAGGTCTAGTCAAATGTATATGCTGATTTCTACCCGTCAAAACGAACTTCACAATCTTTTTCCATTGTTGAAAGTTGGTAATACCCTCAAGTTTCTTATCCGTAATTCGAGAAGATGAAGAGGAAATTACCTCAGTCGTCATGTTATTTTTCTCAAGGTCGGCCATTGTAATCGATGACTAAATCAGCCAAAAAACAGTACTAAACAGCCCAAAAACAGCACTAACTCAGCTCAAAACGGCACCAATTCAGAGCACAAAATCAGCCAAAAACCAACTCCCAATTTAGAGCACAAACTCAGCCAAAAACATCACCAAATTCAACCAAAAACAGCATCAAATTTCAATCCCAGCAGCCAATGTCAGCCAAAAACAGCGCAAAAACATTAATCTTCACAGAAAAAATCATCTCGAAAACAGCCAATATCAATAATCCCGAAAGTTTCTCATCAATATCAGCATATACACTTGACTATGGTCATCCCGAAAGCAGTGCCCAAAGAAACAATAATATCAGCCAAAAAATCTCAATCATTCACAGCCGGCACCAACAACAACAGCCATACAAGTCAGGACATATCTGGTTTGAGAGCTACTGAGAGCCGATGGTAGCTGGAAGGGGGTCGCTTGGTCTGGGCGACGTCATCGGCGCCGGGAAAAGGGGTCGCCGGCCTAGGCGACCTCAGATCTGGCTTCATCGGCCCGGCGCGACCTCGGAAATAGGGTTTCTAACAAGGTGAGGTGGATCGGCAGTGGCCGACGGTTGCCGATGGGAGATCGACGGCGGCTGACGGTGGGTTGACGACTGAGGGTTAGGGTTTCAGAGAAGAGGTTCTGATACCATGCAGCGTTTTATTGATAAAACCTCAGAGTATATATACATAATAAATCCAAAAGACCATTCTACCCTTACTGTAACAGTACGATGTAACTGTGCCGATACTTTAAAAAGGAATGCCTCCATAGTATCTTCAATAGCTGTAAAGATCTTCGGAGGCATATTTATGAGGAGTTATTACACTCGCTGATAAAAGATAGAAGATGTAGTTTCCATGACTTGCTCCAATTTAGATTAGAATTAGGTGGTTTCTTCGAGTCACAATTACACGTGGTGTTGTGTTATAGACTTATTAGCTGCTTCTAGTGGTCAATGTTTTTGTTGCTGTGTGATTGAAATCTTTCTTGGAAAAAGTTCGACACTTGTCATGCAATTGAATGCTGCTACTACTTCATTATCCTCCATTTCCCAATTAAAAGATCGAGTTATCTTATTGAATCTAACCAAGAAGCAATGGCATTGGGCAGGAACTCGACGGAAGGGCTTTGACGGTTGATTATGGACCACCTTGTATGGGTAGTGTTAGACGTGGCTCAAAATTCCTTGACCGCGTCTTGATGCGTTGAAACATTGTTCGGTGAGCAAGGTAGGTTTTTTGGAAGCCAAGGTGGTCTAGGCGTTTTGGCTTTGTATCTTATGGGTCTGCTCATGAGGTTAACAATGCTATTGAGTCCTTAAATGGTGTGGTAAGCATAGTGTAACTTTCTCCAAAATGGACCTTATTATATTCTTGTTATTGTAGCGATGGAATGATTGGAATGTTCCTCCGATAAGAATTGTTGTTCTTGTTTTCTATGGTAAATCTTTTGAAGGTAACATTCTTTTAGTTGATAACATTCTTTTGGTTGATAATGTAATTTCGAGTGGTTGCATAATGTAATTTCTGCTCTCCATGTTGCGTGTTGTTGAGTGTTGTTACATGGCTATAGTTTCTATAGAAGAAATACTAACTACGCAACACTGTTCTTTTTTGGTGATGCCATGCAGAATGGGTGCTTAAAGTTTGAAATAAGTGGTAGATATTTGGAGATAATTTGTCCAAAAAGAAAAAATTATCATTTTGAAAAGATTTGAAATCAATATGCTAATTTCTTATTTCTGAGCTTTCTGAATTTTTTGAAACAATTTGTCACAGAAGGGAAAAACCATGGTCACAAAACACATGTTTGTCTAGTCAAATTTACTATTTCCCATTTTCTATGATTTTTCGAAATTATTTGAAATTTTTGAAGGCAAAACTGTTATTTTTAAGAAAAGAGCGGGTAAATTATCAAAAATATAATTGACCAATTGAATGGACTCATTTTTTAATTTTTGATATTTTCTTTTTTTGGAATTTTTCTTTTTTTTCAAAAAAAGATTTATGATATTTTTTTCATTTTTTGGATTTTTTAATTTTTCTATTTTTTTATTATTAAAAAAATATTCTGACCAAGTCAGGTTTGACAAACGAGTGACAAAAACATATGAAAAGAAAGGATTAAAAGAAAAAAAATAACTTTTTACTTCTCACAAAAAACAAAAACAGAAAACAAAAACAGCTTCTATTTGAGAAGTACAAATACAAGATCCGAATTTCTACTTCAATATTACCATGAACCCAATAAATATTTACCATGAACCCAATAAAGACCATCCCGATTCTACTTCAAATATTACCATGAACCCAATAGACCATCCCCACAGGATGGCGCGGAGAGCCCGATTGGTAGAAAAAAAATGTAAAAAGAGAAAAATAATGTAGTGATAATTTGATTTGGTTTTGCCCTTCGCGGAACAAAAACCCTGCTTTGGCAAAACGAAATTTTCAGAAATTTGGTTTTGCCACATCTTCTCGTTATCTTCCTTGGTACTCTACTTTTTTTATTTCCCTGGCATTTTTTATTGGTCAAAAGGAAAATTTCACATAAAAAGAATACAGACAAAATTAATCTCAAATAGTTACAATTCAATGCAAATTTGAAAAATTAATAAACTTGGTATAGCAGATTCACTTAATTGATTTGTCATGGCGGCGGCCGTGGCCAATCACGGTCCAATCACCGTCGGTGATGGCACACGCCAACATGTAGAGATATCATCACCCTTCACCGTGTTGCTTGGTTAATTTCTTCTACAGAAAATGTAGCCATGTAACAGCACTCAACATGTAGAGCAGAAGCAACCACTCAAAATCCACATCAACACAGCACTATGAATCTAAAAGATGTTATCTTCAAAAAGAGCCTACCGTATGGAAAGATTTCCAAAGAAGACGAGAGAAACAACAATTCTTATCAAGAGGAACATTCCATAGCTCCAATAACAAGAATGCGGCGCTTCTACACCGGCCCTTTCAAGAAAGTTACACTATGCTTACCATGCCATTTAAGGACTCCATAGCATTGTTAACCTGATGAGCAAAACCATAAGATACAAAGCCAAAACCCTTGACCGACCGCTCTCCCTGTCATAGACCACCTTGGCTTCACACACCTTACCTTAATGATGTTTCAAGTGCTGGATCATCAACTGCATCTCAAGGGTGGGTAAGCGCGGCCATCTTGTGTCACCTTTGCGTGTACGAATATCCACGCTAGGTTTTCCATATTTGACCCTCAAAGACCTTCCATCGAGTTTCTGCCCAATGCCATTGCTTCTTGGTTAGATTCAACAAGATAGCTCGATCTAATGGAGGATAGTCAAGTAGGAGTAGTATTCAATTGCATGATAAGCGTGGAACTTTCTCCAAGTAAGATTTCAATCACACTGCAACAAAAATATTGACTTCTAGAAGCAGCTAAAAAGAAGTCCATAACACAACACCACATATAATTGTGACTCAAAGAAACCACCTATTCTAATGTAAATTGAAGCAAGAGTCATGGAAACTACATCTTCTGTCAGGAGTGTAATAATTCCTCGTAAATATGCCTCCAAAGATCTTTACAGCTATTTGAAGACACTATGGAGGCATATACTTTTAAAGTAGTACCGCAATTACATCACACCAAGCAAAAAGAAGCATTTTAAACAATAGCGCATGACAGTCAGTCTCACATGAAGAACAGTCACTTTGATTAAACAGCAAAACATAAATAACAACCAATAAGACTCGGTCTCAAATACCCACATAGCCATTGAATTTCCGAGCTGCCGCTTCAACTTCCTCCGCGAGGACATGGTCACAATACCATAACCGCTGCTCCTCCCAGTTAGTTTAACATATATCATCTGCCAGACAAAAAAGGATTTTTCACATTCTACATAAACACATTTCAACTAAGGTTTCAGCTAGGAGTAAGCGTTCAAGGTTCAAGGTTCAAGGTTCTTCACAGGTTCCACCAAGAACCTTTCCGTAGAAACAAGTTCCTCGTATTTAGAACCTAAAACCTATGACGGAACTTATCCCATCACAAGTTCTGGGAGCGATTCCAAGGTACCAGGTAACTGCGATTTTTTCTTTTTCCAATTTTAGTTAAACAAAAGGAGAGTGAAAATAACTACTATTGAGGGGTCGTAAAAGCAATAAAATCATAAGAGTTTATGATTTTATTGCTTTTACGACCCTCAATAGTAGTTATTTTCACTCTCCTTTTGTTTAACTAAAAATTGGAAAAAGAAAAAATCGCAGGTTACCTGGTACCTTGGAATCGCTCCCAGAACTTGTGATGGGATAAGTTCCTGTCATAGGTTTTAGGTTCTAAAATACGAGGAAACTTGTTTCTACGGAAAGGTTCTTGGTGGAACCTGTGAAGAAACCTTGAACCTTGAACCTTGAACGCTTACTCCTAGCTGAAACCTTAGTTGAAATGTGTTATGTAGAATGTGAAAAATCCTTTTTTGTCTGGCAGATGATATATGTTAAACTAACTGGAGGAGCAGCGGTTATGGTATTGTGACCATGTCCTCGGCGGAGGAAGTTGAAGCGGCAGCTCGGAAATTCAATGGCTATGTGGGTATTTGAGACCGAGTCTTATTGGTTGTTATTTATGTTTTGCTGTTTAATCAAAGTGACTGTTCTTCATGTGAGACTGACTGTCATGCGCTATTGTTTAAAATGCTTCTTTTTGCTTGGTGTGATGTAATTGCGGTACTACTTTAAAAGTATATGCCTCCATAGTGTCTTCAAATAGCTGTAAAGATCTTTGGAGGCATATTTACGAGGAATTATTACACTCCTGACAGAAGATGTAGTTTCCATGACTCTTGCTTCAATTTACATTAGAATAGGTGGTTTCTTTGAGTCACAATATATGTGGTGTTGTGTTATAGACTTCTTTTTAGCTGCTTCTAGAAGTCAATATTTTTGTTGCAGTGTGATTGAAATCTTACTTGGAGAAAGTTCCACGCTTATCATGCAATTGAATACTACTCCTACTTGACTATCCTCCATTAGATCGAGCTATCTTGTTGAATCTAACCAAGAAGCAATGGCATTGGGCAGAAACTCGATGGAAGGTCTTTGAGGGTCAAATATGGAAAACCTAGCGTGGATATTCGTACACGCAAAGGTGACACAAGATGGCCGCGCTTACCCACCCTTGAGATGCAGTTGATGATCCAGCACTTGAAACATCATTAAGGTAAGGTGTGGAAGCCAAGGTGGTCTATGACAGGGAGAGCGGTCGGTCAAGGGGTTTTGGCTTTGTATCTTATGGTTTTGCTCATCAGGTTAACAATGCTATGGAGTCCTTAAATGGCATGGTAAGCATAGTGTAACTTTCTTGAAAGGGCGGTGTAGAAGCGCCGCATTCTGTTATTGGAGCTATGGAATGTTCCTCTTGATAAGAATTGTTGTTTCTCTCGTCTTCTTTGGAAATCTTTCCATACGGTAGGCTCTTTTTGAAGATAACTTCTTTTAGATCATAGTGCTGTGTTGATGTGGATTTTGAGTGGTTGCATTCTGCTCTACATGTGAGTGCTGTTACATGGCTACATTTTCTGTAGAAGAAATTAACCAAGCAAACCGGTGAAGGGTGATGATATCTCTACATGTTGGCGTGTGCCATCACCGACGGTGATTGGACCGTGATTGGCCCACGGCCGCCGCCATGACAAATCAATTAGTGAATCTGCTATACCAAGTTTATTAATTTTTCAAATTTGCATTGAATTGTAACTATTGAGATTAATTTTGTCTGTATTCTCTTTATGTGAAATTTTCCTTTGACCAATAAAAATGCCAGGGAAATAAAAAAAGTAGAGTACCAAGGAAGATAACGAGAAGATGTGGCAAAACCAAATTTCTGAAAATTTCGTTTTGCCAAAGCAGGGTTTTTGTTCCGCGAAGGGCAAAACCAAATCAAATTATCACTTACATTATTTTTCTCTTTTTACATTTTTTTTCTACCAACTCGGGCTCTCCTGCGCCATCCTGTGGGGATGGTCTATTGGGTTCATGGTAATATTTGAAGTAGAATCGGGATGGTCTTTATTGGGTTCATGGTAAATATTTATTGGGTTCATGGTAATTTGAAGTAGAAATTCGGATCTTGTATATTTGTACTTCTCAAATAGAAGCTGTTTTGTTTTCTGTTTTTGTTTTTTGTGAGAAGTAAAAAGTTATTTTTTTTCTTTTAATCCTTTCTTTTCATATGTTTTGTCACTCGTTTGTCAAACCTGACTTGGTCAGAATATTTTTTTAATAATAAAAAAATAGAAAATTATTAAAAATCCAAAAAATGAAAAAATATCATAAATCTTTTTTTGAAAAAAGAAAAAATTCCAAAAAAAGAAAATATCAAAAATTAAAAAATGAGTCCATTCAATTGGTCAATTAAATTATATTTTTGATAATTTACCCGCTCTTCTTAAAAATAACAGTTTTGCCTTCAAAAATTTCAAATAATTTCGAAAAATCATAGAAAATGGGAAATAGTAAATTTGACTAGACAAACATGTGTTTGTGACCATGGTTTTTCCCTTCTGTGACAAAATTGTTTAAAAAAATTCAGAAAGCTCAGAAATTAAGAAATTAGCATATTGATTTCAAATCTTTTCAAAATGATAATTTTTTCTTTTTGGACAAATTATCTCCAAATATCTACCACTTATTTCAAACTTTAAGCACCCATTCTGCATGGCATCACCAAAAAAGAACAGTGTTGCGTAGTTAGTTTCTTCTATAGAAACTATAGCCATGTAACAACACTCAAACAACACGCAACATGGAGAGCAGAAATTACATTATGCAACCACTCGAAATACATATCAACTAAAAGAATGTTATCAACTAAAAGAGTTACCTTCAAAAAGAGCCTACCATAGAAAACGAGAACAACAATTCTCATCGGAGGAACATTCCAATCATTCCATCGCTACAATAACAAGAATATAATAAGGTCCATTTTTGGAGAAAGTTACACTATGCTTACCACACCATTTTAAGGACTCAATAGCATTGTAACCTCATGAGCAGACCCATAAGATACAAAGCCAAAACGCCTAGACCACCTTGGCTTCCAAAACCCTACCTTGCTCACCGAACAATGTTTTCAAACGCATCAAGACGCGGTCAAGGAATTTTGAGCCACGTCTAACACTACCCATACAAGGTGGTCCATAATCAACCGTCAAAGCCCTTCCGTCGAGTTCCTGCCCAATGCCATTGCTTCTTGGTTAGATTCAATAAGATAACTCGATCTTTTAATTGGGAAATGGAGGATAATGAAGTAGTAGCAGCATTCAATTGCATGACAAGTGTCGAACTTTTTCCAAGAAAGATTTCAATCACACAGCAACAAAAAACATTGACCACTAGAAGCAGCTAATAAGTCTATAACACAACACCACGTGTAATTGTGACTCGAAGAAACCACCTATTCTAATCTAAATTGGAGCAAGTCCATGGAAACTACATCTTCTATCTTTTATCAGCGAGTGTAATAACTCCTCATAAATATGCCTCGAAGATCTTTACAGCTATTTGAAGATACTATGGAGGCATATCCTTTTTAAAGTATCGGCACAGTTACATCGTACTGTTACAGTAAGGGTAGAATGGTCTTTGGATTTATTATGTATATATACTCTGAGGTTTTATCAATAAAAACGCTGCATGGTATCAGAACCTCTTCTCTGAAACCCTAACCCTCAGTCGTCCAACCCACCGTCAGCCGCCGTCGATCTCCCATCGGCAACCGTCGGCCACTGCCGATCCACCTCACCTTGTTAGAAACCCTATTTCCGAGGTCGCGCCGGGCCGATGAAGCCAGATCTGAGGTCGCCTAGGCCCGGCGACCCCTTTTCCCGGCGCCGATTGACGTCGCCCAGACCAAGCGACCCCCTTCCAGCTACCATCGGCTCTCAGTAGCTCTCAAACCAGATATGTCCTGACTTGTATGGCTGTTGTTGTTGGTGCCGGCTGTGAATGATTGAGATTTTTTGGCTGATATTATTGTTTCTTTGGGCACTGCTTTCGGGATGACCATAGTCAAGTGTATATGCTGATATTGATGAGAAACTTTCGGGATTATTGATATTGGCTGTTTTCGAGATGATTTTTTCTGTGAAGATTAATGTTTTTGGCGCTGTTTTTGGCTGACATTGGCTGCTGGGATTGAAATTTGATGCTGTTTTTGGTTGAATTTGGTGATGTTTTTGGCTGAGTTTGTGCTCTAAATTGGGAGTGGTTTTTGGCTGATTTTGTGCTCTGAATTGGTGCCGTTTTTGAGCTGAGTTAGTGCTGTTTTTGGGCTGTTTTAGTACTGTTTTTTAGGCTGATTTAGTCATCGATTACAATGGCCGACCTTGAGAAAAATAACATGACGACTGAGGTAATTTCCTCTTCATCTTCTCGAATTACGGATAAGAAACTTGAGGGTATTACCAACTTTCAACAATGGAAAAAGATTGTGAAGTTCGTTTTGACGGGTAGAAATCAGCATATACATTTGACTAGACCTAAACCCTCTAATGATACTACTTGGGATGTTATCGATAACGTCTTATGAGTCAGCTTTTGAATTCTATGGAGAGTAATATTGTGGACTTGGTTACTCATATCGATACAGTGAAGGATTTGTGGGAGTATTTAGATGTATTGTATTCTGGTCAGAATAATATTTCCAGGATATATGAATTATCACAGGAGTTTCACCGGTCTGAGAGCAAAGGGCGTTCTATTGATCAGTACTTTGCTGATTTCAATAGAATGTATGAAGAGTTGAATGCTCTTCTTCCTATTTCTTCTAATGCTGAACAAATGAGACTTCAAAGAGAGCAGTTGGCTGTGATGAATTTTCTAGGAGGTCTTGGTCCGGTTTATGATACTGTTAGATCTCAGATTCTTGGAGGTGAGACTATTGCATCCCTTAGGGATACCTACGCTCGAGTCCTTCGGGTGTCCCGTGGTTCTTCTCAAAGCACTACAGTTGTGGTTGATAGTTCAGCCCTTGTCTCTCAATATCAACTGGTGGAGGTAGAGGTAGAGGTGATGAAAGAAATCGTGGAGGAAATAATAGTCGTGGTGGCCGTGGTGGTCGAAGCACAGGAATAGGAGGAATAGGAAGAGGCCAAGGACAAAGACAGCTCTATGGACAGCCCCAAACTTCTATTGAGAGCTCAGGCACTACTCGCACTTGCCATTATTGTGGAAAACCCGGCCATATTCAGAAATTTTGTTACAAGTTACATGGTAGATCGGGACAACAGCAACAGTTTGCAAATGCTGTATCTGGCACTGACTCTGTGTCTCTACCACAGCCTTCCAAGGCAATGTAGTGGTTATGTCTGATGAGGAATTTGCACGGTACAACCAGTCTCAGATTTCATGGCCTACATCTTCTTCTACTGCTACTCTAGTCCAGACAGTGCTACTGCATGCATTTCCACTAGTTCTCGTCCTTGGGTTATTGATTCAAGGGCATCCGATCATATGTCAGGTCTTTCAGTATATTTTCCTCTCTTACTTCATCATCATCTACTGTCACTTTAGCTAATGGTTCATCTTCTCAAGTTAAAGGAGTTGGTACAGTCCATCCAACCCCCTCATTGTCGTTACCCTCAGTCCTTTATATTCCAAATTTCCTTTCAACCTCATGTCTGTTAGTAAATTAACCAAATACTTTCAGTGTATTCTTGTATTTCAGGATCTGGCTACGAAGAAGACGATTGGTAGAGGACGAGAGACGGGAGGATTATATGTGCTCGAAGATACTCCTTCCATGCTTGTCCCAGTATTACTTCTCTTCATCAGATTCATTGTCGTCTTGGACATCCTTCGCTACAGAGTCTTCAGAAGTTGGATTCTAGCTTTCAGTCTCTTTTAGTTTTAGAGTGTGAGTCATGCCAACTTGGCAAATTGCGTCGTGTCAGTTATCCAGCTCGAGTCAATAAAAGAGCGGCATCTCCCTTTTCATTAGTTCATTCGGATATTTTTGGGTCCTTGTCAGTTAACTTCCAATTTGAGTTTTAGATACTTTGTGACTTTGTTGATGACATTCAAGAGTTACTTGGTTATATTTAATGAAAAAGCCATTCGGAATTATTTTCTATAATTTCGAGCCTTTTTATTTCTTAAATTTATACTCAAGGTGT
>JAGVVM010004628.1:0-25803 GCA_019149425.1 Psidium friedrichsthalianum | reverse complement strand
CTGCTTTTATCACTCTCCTTCACGGCGATTTCGACCTTGAATTCTTGGGCATCCTGGCTATTGGCAGCCACTGCTTGCTCGGTCCATCTTAGGATCGGGAATGGTCGCAAACAGGAAGTGTGAGAGGGGTGGAGACGCAATCTCCGTGCACGTCTACACAAGTCGCAATACAAGCTTGATGGAACTCCATGAAGCGGAGAGTTGCAACCATTAAGATGAGCGCATAAAATCATAATTCCTCAATGTTTCCCATGAAATGGAGCAAACGCTAGTATACTTAAACGAGCATGCCTTCGTTGAAGCCATTTCACTTCTAGCACGTGATTTCATGAGCCTTTGTCTCTTTCCCTATCCACTCCTCCTTCCATTGCCCGCACTTTGAGAAGTCCATTCCCTATCCACTCCTTCCATTGCCCTCATTTTGAGAAGCCCGTTTTCTTTGACGCGCTCTCTTAGCATCTTCCTAGTGCAATTAGATGGAGAAACAAGCCCGAGCCCCTACAAATTAGAGGCTAATGACTTGCTTGGACTATCGTCACTAAGAATTGATAAAAGTCTTCCAAGACTTTAATCTGGGTTTCGAGTGTTACTTGCTCACTTAGCATAGAGCACTAAGTAAGAAATGTAGCCGCCATAAGAAAGTATGGAGGAGAAAATGACGAAGACGGAAGAGAAGGAGAAAGAGAGGCTCTGCAGTGCGGTTTTTGCCTCTTCTCACAACGTATATTAATAAGAAGAAAAAAAAAAGGCAGTGATCGCACGACAATTTTTCAGTGGAAACGGAAAATGGATTGGACAGGTTAGTCATTTAGCGCTTGTCGATCCTCATTTAAACCCCAGAAAAAGGTCACTCGCTTAGGATCAATCATACTCCCCGAGAATTCCCCCACAAAAGAACAAGTCATAAGCTTGTCGACACTGCACTAATAGCTATGACTAAATTTTTAACTGATAAAATATCATAGGTATCACCACGGTACGCGATTGGCCCAATTTCGTTACTTTTTTAAGATCGAATTACATTTTGAAAAAGTTTAGATCACAAACTAAATGTGGGTTGAGTTATGGGTCTGCAACCAATCTAGATAGCCATGTCATACTTAACAAGTGCTTTCCAATGATTCCAATTTACCCAATTTGAGAGTTGCATTTAAGATGTCATATCTTTTAATTATGATCGATTGTAAAATGTTGCAAATTTTATGTCTTGGCCCGATGGATTAATTCCAACTCTAAGAGCAAGTGATAAACTTTTCAACATTGTACAAATCATTGATACAAATTTTTAACGGAGAAATCGGTCTGATATCTCAGCATTCGCGATTGCAACACTTTTTTGAAGATTGAATTACATTTCGGAAAAGTTCGGATCACGAGCTTTCTCTTGAGGTAAAAATCTAGTGAACCGAGTATAGAATGGAAAAGTCAAAGCTGGTTAAAATCCGAACAAATTTGTGTAAAAGTAGGCAATGAATACAACATTCTTTTAACTTGACGTGGTTTGACTTTATTACTCGTGGCATTGGCGATTTTTGCATCTATTATTGGTAATTTAACATTCTTTGGCTAGATTGATTGATAGATGTAGCATCAAGAACTCTTGTCTCTCACCCGCTACGTGGCTTTTTTGTTCGGCCAGTCGAGTGTGAAGGTTTGAGATAGAACGGTCCTGCCATACAACGTTGTTGTTTTAGTTTATTGTCCATGGTCCGAATACCCTCGATGATTCCATAAGTTAGTCTAAAACACATTTGCAATCCTTTTTCTGCCTCATAAAACCCGAGAGATGCTTGGTTTCGTTATTTAGCCAATAGTAGGGAGGAAACGCACATGATGCAAGTCGAGACTGATTAAATGTATTCTGATATCTGGTTAAATGTGATAAGCTTGCTTATTAGCATTCCATAGTACACAATTTGATTTGTTTGCCTAGCGTTGCCTATTGTGTGCATAGGAGTGCGTGAACCCCATCTCTATCTGCAAAGTGAAGGTGTGGATTAACAATATGGGTGAACATAAAGTGGAATTTCTGCGAGCATCAGAAGAAATTAGCTGCCGGATGAACGAATACTCGCAACTAATTCTGATCAAGTGCTTTCCAATGATAATTTTCCCAATTTGTTACGTTTAAGATGTCACATCATTTAATTGGGTGCGACCGTTTAAGTATGGCAAATTTTATGACTTGGCCCGATCGATCAATTCCACCTCAAAAAGCAAGTGATAAACTTTCCAACCCGCACAAATTACTAATTTTTCCTTTTTAACGAAGAAATCGGTCCAATATCTCAGCATCCGCGATTCCGACACTTTTTTGAAGATTAAATTACTTTTTGGAAAAGTTCGGGTCGCGATCTTTCCATTGGGGTTAAAATCGAGTGAATCGAGTCTTAGATGGAAAAGTTATGCTCGGTTAAAATTTGGTCAAATATATGTAAAAATAAATGACGAATACAAAACATGATGACCATCGATCGACCCACGATTGCCACGTGGTAATTGCTAGATCAATTCTCGACAGCTGCGGATGTGCCCTGGCCTGGCAGACCCAACTTTCGAAGCATTAAGAGCACATTTATTTAGGGGAAATTGAATGGTTAATTCATAGATATGCGCAGGTAAATTGGTACATGAAGCAGAAGCTGTCGGACTGCATACTTACGAAACTGATGCCCTTAGGGATGTCTCCACCTACCAACAGAAGTTCGAGAATAATTCTTCTCTAAATGACAAACTTTCAAGCCCAACCCTTCAAAGGGGCATGATGATGGAGTTGATGATACAAATGGGAAGCCTCCGGTTCTAGAATCGGTACCCTAAAATTATGAATGTGCTTATCTTGGGACGATCAATTTTCCCTAGCTTCCAAAATTTCACTATCAACAGATGAATTTAACTTTAATAGACTCATATATAATAAATTTAACTAAATACGGGTTATGTGTTTGCAACCCATTTTGACAATCCTGTCATACTCATCTACTCCTTTCCAATGATTTTATTTTGTCTAATTTGTTGCGTTTAAGATGTGACATCTTTGAATTAGGTTCGATTGTTAAGTGTGGCAAATTTATTACTTGGCCTGATAGATTAATTCCACCTCAAAGAGCAACTCACAACTTTTCAACACCGCACAAGTAACTAATTTAGATTTGTAATGGAGAAATTGGGCCAATATCTTGGTATTCGCGATTTCTACACTTTTTGAAGATCCAATTACATTTTGGAAAAGTTCAGGTCACGGGCTTTCCGTCGGGCCAAAAATTGAGTGAACTGAGAATATGATGAAAAAGTTATACTCAATTTAAATCTGGTCAAATTTGTGTGAAAATAATTAACGAACACAAAATATTGTGGCCATTGACCAACCCACAATTGCCATGTGCTATTCCAAGATTAGTTCTCGAGGTGATCCGCGACCTTTCTCAAGGTGATCCGCCGAAAGAAAAGCTATTGGATTACTAAGCTAAATGTAGTGGCAAGTTCATGCGGTGCAGATCTTGCAATGTGGAGCACGTCATGCATGACGCCTTATTTTGCAAAGAGGGTAGAAGTTCAGCATGGCACAGAAGGGCTCAAGCGACAGATCGAGGACTTGGAGGCCAAGAACCCTTCTTGAGGTCCTGCATTGTGATCAACCATGACCATCTCAGTGTCGCCCCCTTGCCAATGGGTGTGCCAATGTCCTCTTAATCCCGCCCATGACAGTCCCGATGGAGTCCTACCAACGTCGGCATCGACACGGTCCCAACTCACATGTTCAATCTGGTGAGCATTGCCTTTTGCTCGATTAATTGGATTTGTTGTTGATTTTGCCCTGTTTTGAACTTTGAGGTTTTCTCTGCTTTTGCTGGGATCTCGGTTTGAATTTGGGAATTTAAGACGATCATTGAATTATCCATCATCGAAAAATAGAGTACCCGTTTAAACCCCGTACAAAACTTCGATCTGGAGATAGACGACTGAAGATGGACGGCAGCAATGCCGGAAATGTTGGAATTGGCGAATACTTCGGGGACTCTTGTTTCTTACATCGGGCATGCCCACGTGAGCTTAGGGAAATAGAAGTATGAACCAACGACATTTGATCTCTATGCACGGAATGCGGGGTTTCGGAGGGCAGCGCCTCCGATATGGAGGTCCCGCTGGCCAGCCAGCGGGTGGGGATTCCGCTCCTCGGTGAACGGATGATTGCCCCGCTTGTCGGTGAGCGAGCGAGAGCGTGGGGCAGCGCCCCCGAGAAAATATCGATTTTAGGCTTTTATTTAATTTGGTCCATTAGTTGTGGGGCCCGTTTTGAGCCTATATATATTATTTTTTCGTTCATTGTAACCGTGCGACAAAAAACCCTAATAATACGGACTGCAGAACGTAGCCCTTTTCTGGATGAACCTAGGTAAATCGCGTTGTTCGTTTTTTTTTTCTTATCTTTGCTGTTCTTCCAATTCGATTGACAAACCCTCGTCAGGAAATAGGTGATGGGGGTGGGGGCGACGCCAATAGATAAGGAAGAAGAGAGCTCACCAAGATACGAATCGGGATGGATAGAAAATGGAAGGAGCGAAGGAGACCTTGGTTTCTAGCATACGCACTAACACTTTTTTTTTTTTAATCTACCTTTAAAAATCTATTATGATCCATATTTTAATTTGAAAGTGACTCATTTATAACCAATTTGTGATTCTTGTTACCTATGTTTATATTTTATCATGAAAACGACTATATTGGTGAATTCACTCCTAAGCGGCCGTATCATGATGTTATGGATTCAATTAGAAAAGTTATCTAGGACGATGGATTTTAATTATGTACATTAAAACTTATCTAATATGACTCATAAGTTCAATAAGATTATGGAAAATAGAGCATACACTCATTTCTATAGAAGAAATTATACACGAACAATCTCATCCACCATTGATTTGAAAGCTACAACTTTCCAAGGATTCCAAATTCCCAAAATTATTATGTTTAGGTCACGCATTGTAATTAGGTTCGATTATTAAGTATTGCAAATTTCATGACTTAGCTCGATCGATTAATTCTGCCGAAAAGAGCAAATGATAAACTTTTCAACATCACATAAATCACTAATTTTGTTTTCTTTACGGAGAAAGTGGCCTGATATCTCAGTATCCACGATTCCAACGCTCTTTTGAAGATCAAATTACATTTCGGAAAGTTCAGATCGCGAGCTTTTCGTTGGGGGGTAAAAATCGAGTGAATTGAGCTTGTGATAGAAAAGTTATACTCGGTTAAGATTTGGTCAAATTTGTGTGAAAATAAGCAACGGATACAAAATGTCATGACCATCGAACAATCCACGATTGCCACGTGGTAAATGCAAGATCAATCCTTAACCTCAGAGTTGACTTCGTAGAAAACGGGCATGATTGTCCTTTTACACCTCACGCCTCTTTCAGACAAGCCTTGCCGGAAGCGAAGTCTTTTAGAAAAGACAGGAATGCATATTTCCGTTTGCCCGATCACTTTTAAGATCCTAGGCATGATCTCTTCTCCGACCTTGATCCCATCACTATCGATAAATGTATAGATCCCTAAATTAGCGGGGCCTTGCTAGAGAAATTCAATGAAGCCCCTCCGAACATCTCCTCCTCTGAAATTGAGAAAGATTTCGAAGCGGCCAACATTGGGCCATTTAGGAGATGGAAGCGACCAGTGGTTATTGTAGATATCCATGACTGAGAAGCTCAAGAAAAGGCGTAAAGACCCGGTCTTTCGTTGGACAGGGGACAACTGGGAGATGGCTCGAGGAAGAGAACAAGCTCACAGACATGCTCCGGTCTAAGAAGCTTAGAGACCAAAGCTATGGAATTTTGACAGCACTGTCCTACTCATGAAGTGCTTTCCAATGATTCTGTCCAAATTGTTACGTTTAAGATGTTACATCTTTTAATTAGGTTCAATTGTTAAGTATCATAAATTTTATGAGTTGACCAGATTGATTCATTCCACATCAAATAGCAAGTGATAAACTTTTCAATACCTCGCAAATCACTATTTTTTTTTTAAAGGACAAATTGGCCCTATATCTTGGCATCCATGATTCAGACATTTTTTGTAAGATTTGCGAGCTTTCGGTAGCAGTAAAAATCGAGTGAATTGAACATATGATAGAAAAGTTATACTCGTTAAAATTCGGTCAAATTTATGTAAAAATAAGTAACGGATACAAAATATCATGACCATCGACCAGTCCATGATTGCAACATGTTAGTCACAAGATCATTCCTCGAAAACTGTGGATATGCATTGCACAAGGCAGGCCCAGGTCTTGGCAGCATTAAGAGCATGTTTATTTAGAGTAGATTGAATAGTTAATCCAGATATATGCATGGGTAAATTGGTACATGAAGGAGTTCCAACAGAAGTTGGAGAATAATTCCTTTCTAAATTAAATGACAGACTTCCCAGCCCATCCATTCAAAGGAGCATTACGATGCAGTTGATGATACAAATGGAGAAGCCTTCGGTTCTAGAATCGGTAACCATATAATTATGAACGTGCTTATCTTGGGACGACCAATTTTCCCTAGCTTCCAAAATTTCACTATAAATAAATACTGAATTTTGCATTTTTAATAAGGTCACTCTTTCGAAAACTCTCTTTCAATTAAATTCTCAAAGTAGATGCTGGAGAGGTTCAAGCGTGACGATTTTATCCAAGAAGGGTACGAATTGAAGGGATTATAGAAAGGGGTTCTGTAATTGTTAAATACTACTAATGTCGTTATAATGTTAGAGTTAAGCTGGGATTATACAATAAATAAGGGGCGGCGCTTTTTCCAATCCTCTTTTGGCTTTGACACTTCTTATTTTAATGTTTTGACAATCTTATCTGTTATGTGACCCACTACTTCTGTTATAATTCTGCAAGGGTGGCGCTTTTTCCACTCCTCTTTTGGCTTTGATACTTCTTATTTTATTGTAATGATGATATTATCCCTTGTGTGGCGTGCTATTTCTATTATAATTTTGCAAAAGTAATCCCCTTATTTTATTTGATCAAATCTTTTTTATTTTGTTTCTTCATTTTTTTCCTTACGAGTCCCACTTTCCTTCTTCTTCTTCTTTCCCAGCTTTTGACGTTCTCAGCTATTGCAAGATCATTGTTGTCTCTCTATTTTCTCTTACTGGCCCTTATCTTCTTTCCACGTCTTCCTACTCCTCAAGTCGTAGGGGCACTGAGAAGGTGAACATCAATGATGCCAACCTCGTCGTCCTCCTATTCCCTTATTGTCCGAGAATGCAAAATGCGACGAAGAGGGCAAATGATTCATCCTCCATCATCCATGCTCCCATTGACTGGCTCCGAGCTCAATTGCATACTCAAAATCTGTTTTCACTTGGCTAATATTCCCAGTATACTCTCTCTTTCTCTTTGTGTTAGATCATTTCTTGCTCATTTTTATGTTGTTGTGATTGATAAGTCATCATGATCTTGAATGATCCTTAAACTGCGTATTCCCTCATGTTCACATGAGGTTGTTCGAATGTCGATGGTGTCTTTTATACAGGTTTCCATATTTGCGATACCCCCAAACAATAAGGGAATAGGGAATTGATGGATTGATGAGAGAAACAGAGGGGAGTGCACTTGGGTACCTAGTAAGATTGTGCTCGTTGGGGTCCCATCTTGCAATTTCGCAAGATCGGTGTTGGCCAAGATTCATGGATCGTCTTGGCGGAGCAACTGATGCCGCAGCAGGAGTGAAGAAAGAAAGGGAGACCATAGCAATGCTCCAAATATTGAGTTGTGAAACATCTTCTTTTCATAGGTTTAAATTGAAATGGGCTTATCAACCTTTGATAGTAGTTTACATAAACATCAGAGAGAGACGAAGTTGGCAAGGCACCACACTGGCGAGTATTCGCCAGAACCTTGCTACATTTTAGCATGCATCGTTAGATCCATGTTAGGGCGAGCAAGGGAGTCTTGCTACCAACATATTCTTCAGGAGAGAGAGATATGAAAAGCCAAAAAAAGGAGAAAGCGTGGAGAAAGAAAATAAATGATGCCAACAATAAGAAGAAGAAAAGTGGGACCGCAAGAGAAAAAAGAAGATGCAAAACAAAAAAGATTTGACCAAATAAATAAGGGGATCGCATTTCTTGAATTATAATTGAAGTGGTGGGTCACACAAGGGATAATATCGTCAAAATATTAAAATAATGAGTTAAAATCAAAAGAGGAGTGGAAAAAGCATTGCCCAAATAAAAAATATTTGGGATAGACACTAATAGGCTCAAGTTGGAGAGAGAGAGAGGGGCGAGGGGAGGGGGACTTTGCATTGTCACATGTCGCAATGATCATGAACTTATCTTCGAAATAGGCTACACTCGGAAGGACACAAAAGTCCCACAAAGTTTAAATTCTTCAAGTACGTGCAGTTCCACCCAAAAAAAAAAAAAAGGTACGAGGAGTTGAACCAAACAAGAACAAAGTGAAAAGCATCCGACGATGTCGGGCCGACGTGGGGAGGGATCCGTTAAGGCAACACATAGCACGTTAAAATCCGGAAAGCAAGTTGTCAAAAACCCTAGTAGCTGTAGTTATGGAACAAGTTATCTAGTTGCCATTATAGAGGACATAGATAGGAAGCTTACTTTCATGAAATCATGACCGTTCGACCGACCAGAACAGAAGACAAAGTTTGACCCCTTCTTTATTAATTTTTCCTGTGGAAGATTGAGCTGAGAAGGTGAACTAACACAGAACCAATGAGGAATGTCTGCACTGTTTATTCCTAACCATACCCAAAAGCCAGTCACCAACTTATTATCATACCCTTGATTTTATGTACTATCTCTTGCTATATAAACTGCCATCTCCTTCCTCCATTTACTCAGACACAATTAGCACTCCATTCCTCTCAGCTCACTGATTCAAAAGTATGGCTTCTTCCTCAAAGAGCTTTTTTCTCTTCATCGCCCTAATTTTCTCGACCATCAACATGAGCTTGGGAGCTCGACATCTGCTTCAAAACAACTATGCCGTCCATTCCGTCTCTTCCCACCATACCAACTCTACCAACATCGCTGCCTCCATTGCCGGCCATGCCGACATTGCCAAAGGTCGCCATGCCTCCAATGCCTGCCATCCCAACGACCTTGCCTCAGCCCACACTGCCGACGCTGCCCACCACACAACCAACACTGCCCAAGACTACTCTGCCGCCGCTTCCGAGCTTGCCAACCATGCCGACCACCTTGCCGCCGATGCCAAGCATTCCGACTTCTTTCCCAGATTCCCTCTATTCCATTCCTCACTCCACCTCCAGCCACCAGCCTTGAAGATTTTAGCATCATGCGAGGTCACCTAGAGTAATTTTAGATTGTTCGAGTCCCCCCCTACATTTGTAAGGTTGTTCGCATATGTACGTGTTGTGTCATGAGATGTCTGTTGAAATTCTATTTATCATTCACATTGTTTTCCAGTCAGCTCTTTGGTGTGAATTCATAGTCTTTCCCAATGTAATCACATTCTATTATTATCATCATCACATCATCACATCTTCTCTATCGCTTCCAAGCTCTTTGTTACGTGCAGTACAAACAATTGGATTTATGAGGAGGAGCAGGTTCAGATAGAAAAGCAACCAACCAAAAAGTGCTACATTTATACTGAGTTGACATCGTTCTTCAGCCTGTATCTCCTGATTGAATTTTTTCTGGTGGGTTCATTTGCCAAGCAATTTGTTGGAGATATCCGAAGTGTCATTCCATATTGTTTCCGCGAATTTTGCAGAAGACAAATTTCGGGTGTGGATCCTCCATCTAGTGCGGAGCTCCTATTGTAACTAGGCAAATTGTGAAATTCATATAAAAAATGAGGGTTTGATCAATGGTAGCTGAAATTCTTGAGACACGAAGGAGTACCTCAGGCAAGAGCCATCCTCGCTTGGCCTAGTGAGGGCAGCCCTTCGCTAGATCATGCAAGGGGAAGGCTACCCTTGCCAAGGGCTAGTGAGGGTGGTCCTGGCCAGCACAAGCAAGGGCGACCCTCTCCCTAGGCAGAGGAGGTGGCTCTCGCCTGAGGCCAACAACCTTCGCCGACCATCAATGAGGCCTAGCAATGGCCAGCTGAGGGGAAAAAAAAAAGGAGAAAAAAGAAAAATTATAGAAAATAAAAGAAAAGAAAAAAAAATGAAAGCAAGAATAAATAGATAAAAAAATAATTATCAATGATACTTAAATATTATAAAAATTGTCCATGATAACATTGACCATATCACGTGCAAGGACGAGCTTTATGTGTAGGAGAAAAGTCCTAATAACTTGTGATCACAAAGAAATAATAGAGAAAGAATTCTTTTTCATCATAGAAAATTTAGGAAATTTTTTATTTGCCCAATAACTAAATTTAACAATTTTCGCAATTCATGTACTTACATAGGAATTCGACTAGTGTTTTGGGAGAATTGTTTGGCGTACTGAACAAATCATAAATCCGATTACATAATCTTAATTTTAAGTATGCAAAAGCTAAATTAAGTCATTACATAACTATAATAGTTACTGTATAATGGCCCGTGTCCATATAACGATCTCTGGCCAAATTAATCAGATGGGCTCAATTGGCAAAATGTCAAAAAAAATTTAGGATTCAATTGATAAAATTAAAATATAGGACTGAGCTGGCAAAAATGTAATAAAGAGATGCGAAGCTTGACTTCACGAAAGCATGGCCATCTGTCCAGAACAAGAACAACAGATTTGGCCCTTTGTCTTCAACTTTTTGCGGTGGAAGATTGAGATGAGGTTGTGAAATAACAAGGAACCTATAAAGAGATGTTCTGTTTTTCCTTCCTAACCAGACCCAAAGACCAGTCACCAACTTCTTAATAACAACCCTGGATTTTATATACTATCTCTTGCTATATAAATTCCAATCCCTTTTACATTTACTATCACGGCACAATATGGCTTCTTCCTCAAAGAGTTTTGTTCTCTTCGCCACCTTAATTTTCTCGACCTTTAACATGAGCTTCGGAGCTCGTCATATGCTTCAAACAACTTTCCCTTCGATACCGTTTCTTCCCACCATACCAAAACTGTCAAGACCAATATCGCTGCCGCCATTGCCGTCCATGCCCACATTGCCAAAGGTCACCATGCTGTCTATGCCCGCCATCCCGACAACTCTGGCTCAGGCGGCTCTGCCCACCGCTACTCCGCCACCGCTTCCGAGCATGCCAACCATGCCAACCACCTTGCCACCGATGGCGAGCATCCCCACTTCTCTCGCCGAGATTCCCTCTATTCCTTTCCTCACAACATCTCTCGCCACCAGCCCTTGAGATTTTAGCATCTATTGATCAGTGACTCGGCTTCCATTCATGTTATGTCCTTTCCGCTTCTTCCAAGCTTGTTACTAATTATTGAATACCGTCAGTACAAAAAAGTGTTCGCCTCAGACGATTTATCCTTCTTTTTTCTTTTTCCCCATTGTTAGTGAAGAGTGGGCACTACAAGAAAATCAAACTTTCGCCGCGGCGGAATTCAGTGGATAGAAGCCTGGTATTTCACAGCGGATTAGTCGTAGCTAGACTCGTCATATGCGTGGGTAAGATCAAATTTGAGTCAAGTAATAAATGGTGCATCCTATATAAATTCATTTAACTCGTTTATGACTCATTTATTGCAATGCAAATTCAGTAACTCATATCCGACCCGATTAATAACCAATAAACACCCGACTCTACGCATATTATTAAAACAATTCCATATTTTATCCAATCTAGAAAAACTCATACACAAACTGAGGTAAGAGTGCGGAGTTAGTAAGCTCGAGATCGAGTGAGGGCAAAAAAATAATAATGAAGAAATAGTCATAAAAGTGGGTTGAATTAACTTTGCTCACGAGATGTCTCGTGGCGATAACGTCATGGGAAAAACATGTACGTAGCTGAAATTTCGTGGCAGCACCACATTTCCTTAGTAAAAGTACATATACTTTTCACCACGAAACAAATCGCCACAGCAGGCCACTAAACTTTTCGAGGCTAAATGTCATGTGAATTTACTTGCAATTTGCCACCATGAAAATTTGGTCGCTAAATTCATTTTGTACATCTTTTGCCCGTTGCTAAAAGTCCTTTGCAAATTTTGAGTTTATATTTTGGGTACCATTTTGAAAATCTATGTATTGTTTAATATTTATTTTTTTTGCAGTTGTTTATGCATATAATAAATTAACCCTAATGAGCAAACATAAAGTTAAGCATTAGCTTCATAGTGTAGCAATACATGAAAAAAAAAAAAAAGAGCATCAATAGCTGCAAAAAATAGAATTGAACAATTAATAGAACTAAAGGACCCAAGAGCCGATGTCCTGGTGTAGAATAAACCCTCGATGGCCTCACTTCCGGTTTCTAGCGTCGAGCACGAACTGGTTTTTGTGTGTATTTCTAGCATCTTCCCTTGGTCAAACTGTTGAAGTTATTGTTGATATATTTCTCGAGTCTAAGCCCGAAGCGAAAATCCGAGTTTTTGGAAAAAATAAAATAAAGTCCGAAAGTTGGAATTTCTGCGGATGTATGAAATCAAGCGAAGCCGAATACATGAAAATCAATTTCCTCTTTGAAGTCAGCGAGAGGTCCTAAAGGAGGAACTCTTGTCCAGAAGAAGCCCGCTTAACGAAGAATTATTGAAGTGCCATTTTTTCATGAGTGCTTGACAATAGACATTCTCGTGGAATTACATCAAGTATTCATGTGTCGAAGCCGATTAAGCCTTAGACATAAAATTTGTCTGATTCTTTCGTGAGATGAGAATTATTTCGTGAGGAATTATAGAGCTAAATACTTGTGAGTTATTAGATATACTTGGGGGTTGGGAAATACTGAGAGTGTTTAAGCAACTCGAGTGGGGTTTGTAATCTCCATTGTATTGCTTGATTTATAGTGAAATTCGTTACTGCACTCCTCGTTGATGTAGTTATCTACGATCGAATCACGTAAGTCTGGTGTACAATTTATTTTCTTGTTCAATCTGTTTTATTATTCGATCTCTTGCTTCGTACAATAGTTATTGTCCTACATTAGTTGACAACAGATCATCTATCTCTTTAAACTTATGCAATTCTTGCTTGCTAGCTTGTAAACCCACTCCCCATTGTTTTTCTCCTAAAATCTGGCTTCTTCAGCTACTATTTTTCTGATCGAATTTTCATCATTTACTATATTCGTCACAATATACATAATTCCCCAATCATAAAAGCACACAAAAAAAAGAGAAATGATTATGTAACTGTCCTTAATGGCTGTCCTTAATCTCTCTCGGTTGCTCTATCTCAAATCCCGAAGTCAATCAATCAATCACTCTCTCTCTCTCTCTCATTTTTTGTTTTGGTCTCCGCTATTTGCTACTGCTCACCGGTTCTTGATTTCCCCTCTTTCTCCGAGGATCTAGAATTCGAACTAGCCCAGAGTCTCTTCTTGACAAAGGATCTAGCTGAATCATCTCTTCTGTGCGTCATTGGAACTTTATGGGTGAAAAACAATTGGGTTTTCGTGGGGAAAGTGGCGATCTTTAGAAAATCTTCTAGGGTCACAGGGTTCTTTTCTCCTTTCAGCTGCGAAGCTGAAAAGGGAAGTTTGAAAGTTTCCGGTGAAGTCTCTGAGCTGAAAGCACTTGATGGGTAGAAAGAGAGGTGGGCTCTGATTGTTGGGTTCATGTGTAAAGATGATATCGTGGTTATATTCCAAAGAAATTAATTGCCGCAGTTGCTCTGTGAAAATGGGTTAGAAGTTTGGTGTGAGTTCTGGTGCGCTGGGGAAGCCAACTTGAAAGGAGCTTCAGAATAGAAGTTTGGTGGAGTTAAATGGTGTCCGAGGCACCGGCGACCCTGCCAGCATTCGCTAACGCCCCATCTGCGGTGGGGCAGTGGCACCCCCGCCTGTGTGTGTTTTTAAATGTTTTTTTTTTTAAGAAACAGAAAAAGGAAAAAACAAAGAAAAATAAAAAAAAAATAAAAAAAGGTGAAATGAGAAAAATGCACTTAAAATCAGCTCTTTTTTGAGGTTTCATGGCCACTCAAACTCTTATGTGAAACAAGGATCATTTCAGGCTCTTATTTGAAAAAATGATGCATTTCAAGCTCTTCTTTTAAAAAATCAAGGCATTTCAGATCCTTATTTAGAACTTTTTTCTATTATCAATTGGATGTGTTTCATTAGAACCTTGATTGTATGGGCCCTCTTTTAATTTTGGTTTTCATATTTTACCTTACAATAAAAACACATAAAGTAAAAACAGGAGGAGGAATTGTGTAGTCAAAATGCTGAAGCCGGATCAGCAAGAGACCGATTTCACAAATCAAGTTTGTCGCCATAAAATGACCATCACACTGTCATTTTTGGGGGGCCGGTCAGCCTAGTGAAGTCCTTCATATATTATTTTCATCTATTGTTAGCATTTGAGAACATGCAAGAGGGCATGATGACGTGCCAATAATCGTAAGGTTAGTGAGCTACGCGGCAACAAATGCCAAGTGTCATGCCATGTGGCAAGGGCAGCGCCAAAGAGAAGTGCCCCATGGCTATAAAAAGTGGCGAACTTTCTCTCAACTCTGAATGAATTACATATGTCAGGTAAGATCCTGGGAACATAACTTGTTTGGTAACACCTAACACAAAGAAACCTAGATTGACATGTTAAAATCAAGAAACAAGTAAACAACCATCTAGATAATGGTATGTTATGAAGCAAGTTGTTCTGTTACCCTCCCAAAGACGAGGGTGCGAAGCTTGACTTCATGAAACCATGGCCATCTGGCAGAACAAGAACAGCAGATTTGACCTTTCTCTTTTCTTTTTGCAGGTGGAAGATTGTGCTGAGGTGGTGACCTAACGAGGAATTTATAAAGAGATCTTCTGCGTTTTTTTTTTTTCCTAACCATACGCAAAGGCCAGTCACCAACTTATCATTACAACCCCAAAATTCTATATGACTTATCTCTTGCTATAAAATCCCATCCTCTTCCTCCATTTCCTCAACACAAGCAATCTATTCCTCTCAGCTCATCGATTTCAAGTGCTTGAGCCTGTCACAACAAAAATCTAGACTTCGTTTACCGATATGGCTTCTTCCTCAAAGAGCTTATTTCTCTTCGTCGCCCTAATTTTCTCGACCATCAATATGAGTTTTGGGGCTCGTCATCTACTGCAAACAACTATGCCATCCATACCATCTCTTCCCAACATACCAACACTGCCAATACCGACGTCATTGCCGCCATTGCCTTCCATGCCCACATTGCCTAAGGTGACCATGCCACCTATGCCTGCCATCCCGACGGCCCTCCCTCAGCCCACACTGCCGACGCTGCCCCACCACCCACCCAAGACTACCTTGCCGCCGCTAAAGCCCAAGACCACTCCCAACCGACACGCCCAACTACTATGCCGCCAACTGTGCCCACCACACAACCGACACTGCCCAAGACTACTATGCCACCACTCCCGAGCTTGCCAACCGTGCCCACCACACAACCGACACTGCCCAAGACTACTATGCCGCCGCTCCCGAGCTTGCCAACCGTGCCCACCACCTTGCCGCCAATGCCAAGCATCCCTACTTCTCTCCCTAAGATTCCTTCCATTCCTTTCCTCACTCCACCTCCAGCAACCAGCCCTTGAAGGTTTTAGCATCATCTGAGGTCACCTCATAGTATTTTCCATTTGTTGGCGTCTCCCCTTATGTTCATAAGAATGTTCGTGTGTACGTGCGTTGTGTCATGAGATGTATTTTGGGATTCTATTTATCATTCATATTGTTTTCTAGTGAGCTCTTCTGCTATGAATAAATGTTATTCCAGTATATTGTATCTACCTACTATGATACGTATTGATAGTGATTGGGCTCCCACTCTAGATACGAAGTTCTTTGCTAAAAATTCCTTTGTGAATTTCGAGCTTATATTTTAGATTTTTTTATTAGATTATATTTCAGATTGCTTTTGCAAATCTGGGTACATTTAAATCAAGCAAACGAGCAAATATTTAATTAAACAATGTACTCATAATCTACAATTAGCATATAAAGCTGTCCAGCCTCCTCGATAATTAGCCAAAAAATCAAAAGAGCATCTGCACCTGCAGAAAAATAGAATTGCACCGCGCAATAAAAAGAAGCGAAAAAATGGTTAATCAATCCTAAACATCTCACCAAAAAAAAATTCCTAAACCTATTATGTGGATGCCAATTAAGTTCAAAACGTTGGTGCAAAATTCCAACATAATCCTTATGGTCAATTTTCGCCAAAAATTACAAACGTACAATCCCGTTAATGCTGACCGTCTTATGTGACGCACTGCCACATAAACAAATTCCTATAAAAATTGGCTGCAAGGACGACATTGGGATATCGTGCAAAAAAGTTTAGGACTCAATTCGAAAAATTAAAGAATTTAGGATTTAATTAATAAAATTGAAAAGTTCAGGACTCAATATCCCATACAATAAGACTTATTCGATAATTCCCCTAAAAATGTATAGTACCAGGCTCAGATGCATAGACTCCATCCTCAACCAATGGTCCGATCAGATGTTGAAAGGGTACTCGTAACGATCTATCGGTACTCGTGATGATCTATGCATCATAGATATTCTGCCTTATTCATTCATCAATCGGAAAATTATCCAAAAAATCCTAAATCTATTACACTTGTGCCGATTAGTCTTAAAATTTTCTATTGTGTCAATTTAGTCGTAAACATTTTCACGATTTGCCAATGTAGTCCATTCGCCAATTTTGGCAGAAAACACTAACATGGGCACCAGCCGTTTTACGTAGCACAGTCGACATTAATGTGGACAAAATGTATTAATTTTAAAATATTGATTTATTATAATTTTTTTCCTCTTTTTTTTTTCCCTTCTTTCTCCGCCAATGGCCAAGCCTCAGTAATCGCCATAGACCGGCAAAGGCAATTGCTAGTGAGGATCTCGCTTATCAACCTTAGGTGAGGTCACCCTCAACACTTGGCAAGGGCACTCTTGCTAGAGGCTAGAGATGCCGGATCTAATGAGCCAGAGAGGTCAACCTTGCTCAAAGTTGGGGAGGCATACCCTCGTTGAATCTAGCAAGGGTAAGCCTCACCCGAGGCCAGCGAGGTCCCCTCTTGCCAAATCTACGCCTATGGCCCGTAAGGGTGACCCTCGCCAGTCATAGCCAGTGGCCGATCTCTGGTCATCGCCTATGGCTGGCAATCAGAGAGAGATGAAAGCAGGGGAAAAAGGAAAAGAAAAGGATAGAAATGAAAAAAATAAAAAGTTTTTAAAAAATAAATAATATTTTAAAAAATAAATGAATTTTGTATACGTCAACACTGCGAATGCTATGTAAAATAGTTGGCATCCATGTTAGCAATTTTTAGCCAAAATTGACCGGATGAATTACACTAAAAAAAATGTGAAAATGTTTAGGATTTAATTGATACAATCGAAAGATTTAGCACTGAATTGATGTAATGCAATAGTTTTAGGACTTTTTGGTAATTTTTCCTCATCAACCCAATCCCCTCCGACCAAAAAAAAAAAACACTCCCTATTTCTTTCTCCTAAATCTAGCTTCTTCGACTAATATTATCCTAATTGAATTTTCATTATTTACTATTTTTTTTCGAAGTGTAAATAATTTCTAAATAATGAAAAGAAAAAAACGAAACAACAAAATACGTTTTGAATGTTTAATTTGCGTCAATGAGCAGGAATTGAATCCTAATGCGAAGAGTCAATTCTGTTCTTATGATTGGATGAACATGTGAATCGTGTTCGTGACATTCTGATTGTACAAGAATGTTGACTCCACCAGCTTTCTGGAATTACATTTAGTATTCTACTGCTTAAGCCATGGAATGAAAACTCCAATCCAAGTAAACTACAATTTGTAACTAGTTATTATACACTTTGCCTAATACGGTACTAATTCCTGTCATTTCTAACCATGTATATAATGCATTGTTCTGACCAAAAAAATAAATTAATTAATAAATCGCATTGCAATATATAATTTATGATGAACTTAAAAAATAAATACTAAATATATCTTAAATTACTATTTGCATATTATTGACGAGCTATAATAATTTACGCCAACTGATTGCGCACGAATATTAAGGTAGTTAAGAATATTAGATCAAATAAAACCAAATCTTCTATTAAAAACTAATTTAATGACTTATTGTAATTTATGACTACTTGATAATATTGCTGATTTATTGAGAAATGAGAATCATTATTATTAAAATATATCTTGAGATTTGGGTGTGTTTAATATTTAAATTATTAATTTAAATTTAAAATACAACGTGTACAATATTTTAAACAGATGCATTGCAAACCCTGAATCAAATTTTGGATTTCCTCTCAGTCCATTCGATTCTGTCCTTTTGTCTTCTAATCAAACAAAAATTTATCATTCCATTCGATTCTCACAATTTCTAATATTACAGTCCATTGTATCAGCGCCACATGACTTGTTCAAGTGTATTCGAGAGTCAAGAAAATCGTTAGACATCTGCCATTTGTGGAATTACAAAGTACCAAAGGTAAGTCAAGACAATCCATAGAAACCCTAGGCACGTTAGAATCAAGAATCAAGTCCACATTGATCCCAGTTCACAAGCATGTTCATTAGTTAAATTCCTTCCAACAAAAGATCTAATTTGAAGCTTTTACTCCATGAACAGACTGCCATCTGGCAGAAGAAAAACAACTATTTGACCTTTTCTCTTTTGCCGGTGGAAGATGAAAATGAGGAGGTGAGCTAACTAAGAACGGATAAAGACCTCATCTCCTATTTCTTTCCTAACCCCACCCGAAGACCAGTCACCAACTCATCATCACAGCCCTAACTGCTGCACAATACATGTTGCTATATAAACTCCAACCATTCTCCTCACATTGGCATCAGAAGTAGCGCTCTTTCTCCATTTAAGCCTATACACAACATAGAACTCCTTCTTCATTTACCAATATGGCATCTTCCTTCAAAGAGCTTCGCTCTCTTCGTTGCCCTATCTTCTCAAACTGTCAATATGAGCTTTGGGCTCGTCATCTGTTTACAAACGACTATGCCATCAATACCATCTCTTCCCACCAACCCTACTTTGCCGACTTCGTTGCCGCCACTGCCGGTTATGCCGAGTTGCCAAAGGTTGCCATGCCCCTATGCCCTGCCGTCCCGACTCTGCCTCAGCCCACGCTACCGGACGCTGCCCACCACCCAGCCAACGCTACCCAAGACTACCTGCCACCGCTTCCGAGCTTGCCACCATGCCACCACCTTGCCACCAATGCCAAGCATCCCTACTTCTCTCCCTAAAATCCCTTCTATTCCTTTCTCAATCCTCTCCAGCCACCAGCCCATGAAGATTTAGTACCGTGCGAGGTCACCTGAGAGTCTTTTCCAATTTGTTGGAGTGCCTCCTTTTGTTTGTAGAATTGTTCGAATGCACATCCTGTGTCGCGACGTTTTTTGGGATCTATGTATCATTATCGTTGCCTTCTATATACCATTCGTACTTATGTATCGACGGTGATGGCTCACATTTGATATGTTCTTTCCATCGCTTCCAAGCTCATGCTACTTGCGCACATGCCTTTTTCAATAGGGCTAAATGTAATTTTCTTTAATTTTGTATCAAATAATCTTTTGGAATCAATTCAACAAGATTGAAAAAAAAAATGTATAAAAAGGAAAAATTGCCACCACTAACCCTTAAATTTTAGCAAATAGATAAATAGGATTCCAAAATGATAGATATAAATATTAGAATGATCACCATAAAAAGTAGAAAAAATAATAATGGCTTGAAGTAGGAAAATTTTCCTAAAAAAATTCGAAGCGGACATTATTTCAAATAACTAAATCAGTATCAAAATGGGTCCAAGCTCGCGTCCACCCAAAATATATGTGGCTAGAGTGCATGTGACATTTTCGACATCTAGAATATGAGCATTCTTGTTTTTAAAAAAATCTAGGTAAAAACTAACAAACCCTAAAAAGTAAAAAGGAAAACCAAATTCTTCCTCCTCCCTGTCATTGGAACACGAAAATTTCCGTCCCCGGAGCACAAACATAAAACAAAAGGAAAAAACGAAATGCCATCTTCCTTCATATGTAATATTATCAGGGGTGACGCCATTGTCGTTCTAACTTCGCCAGTGAGGGCAGTCGACCACAAATTTGGGGTCGAGCAGCGGAGCTAAAGCTAGATTTACGAATCTAAAGTTGTGAAAATTCAGGGCGAATTTATAAATAGACGGGAGTTCTAATTCGACCAAGAAATCAAAGTTTTACAGAGGAACCAACACCATAAGTTTCAGAAATTAGATAGCAACCGAAAAGATACAAAGAATTTTGTGACAAGAAGGAGATAATACATTCACCTTTCGAGCCGTGTATTTCTGCAATCTTTCAAACCGGCTGTATATTTGAGAAAGAACTTGTAGCTCGCCCGGTTGTGACAAAAAAAATCAGAGCAAAATCAAATGCTCACGAGAAAAGTTAATCTCAAGTAAGAAACGAGAAAAGTTAATCTCAAGTAAGAATTGAGGTCAATCTCAAATGACTTGAGATTTTGTCTTGGACAAATACCCTATTCCGGCCGCCGGAAAAATTAGGTGCTCATTGTTGGTGGAAATTTGGCCAGCCGACGAGCTTATACCCTTATTTGAGACTGACTTGGCCACTGAGATAATCTATTTCATACAAGGATCATTTTTGGCCCTCTATTGAGAAAATGACCCCACGTCAGACTTTTATTTGAAATTTAGCCTAAAAACTAAATAGCAAAAAAAATTAATTGGCTATTGATTAGAACATGTCACCATATTTTCAATCATTGATGTCAAATGTATGATTGTACTTCTTCTTACTGCTAAACCTGTACTTACTAGTTAATGTGCTAAACTTAAGAAAAACTTCGAAACAAGGAAACTTTTTAGAAAAAAAAAAAATTGGGATAGGCACTAATAGAGCTCCAAGTTTGACACACAGAGAGTTGACTTTGCATCGTCATACGTTTCAATGACTCGGAAGGAAAACAAAGTCCCGCAAATTTAAATTCTTCAAGTACGAGGAGTTGAGCCAAAACATGAACAAAGTGAAAAGCATCCGATGATGTCGACCGAAATACGAGGGATCCGTCAAGGCAACACATAGAAACCCTAGATCACACGTAAAATCCAGAAAGCAAGTTATCAAAAACCCTAGTTAGCTGTAGTTATGGAACAAGTTATCTAGTTACCATCCTAGAGGACATAGATCAGAAGCTCGACTTTCATGAAATCATGACCGTTCGGCCGACTAGAACAGAAGACAAAGTTTGACCCCTTCTTTATTATTTTTTTGCTGTGGAAGATTGAGCTGAGAAGGTGAGCTAACAAAGAGCCAATGAGGAATGTTTGTTTATCCTACCATACCCGGAAGCCAGTCACCAAATTAATTCTCATAGCCTAGATTTTATATACTATTTCTTGCTATATAACTGCCATCTCCTTGCTCCATGTACTCGGACACAATTAGCACTCCATTCCTCTCAGCTCACTGATTCCAAAGTATGGCTTCTTCCTCAAAGAGCTTTTTTCTTCATCGCCCTAATTTTCTCGACCATCATATGAGCTTGGGAGCTCGTCATTTGCTTCAAACAACTATGCCATCCATTCTGTCTCTCCCACGATACCAACTCTGCCAAATCGCTACCTCCATTGCCAGCCATGCCGACATTGCCAAAGGTCGCCATGCCTCCAATGCCCGCCATCCCAACGACCTCTCAGCCACACTGCCGACACTGCGACACTGCCCACTACACAGCCAACATTGCCCAAGACTACTCTGCCGCCGCTTCCGGGCTTGCCAACCATGCGACCACCATGCCACCATGCCAAGCATCCCGACTTCTCTCCGAAGATTCCCTCTATTCCATTCCTCACTCCACCTCCAGCCACCAGCCTTGAAGATTTTAGCATCATGTGAGGCCACCTGGCACTGGAGTAATTTTAGATTGTTCGAGTCCCCCCTTACATTTGTAAGGTGTTTGCATATATACGTGCTGTGTCATGAGATGTCTGTTGGAGTTCTATTGTCATTCACATTGTTTTCCAGTCAACTCTTTGGTTTGAATTCATAGTCTTTTCCAATGTGATCACATTCTTTTTTTTTTCTATCTCTTCCAAGCTCTTTGTTAAGTGCAGTACAAACAATTAGATTTATGAGGAGGAGAAGGTTCAGATAGAAAAGCACCTAAGCAAAAAGTGCTACATCTATACTGAGTTGACATCGTTCTTCATCCTGTATCCCTCTGATTGATTTTTTCTGGTTCATTTGCCAAGCAATTGTTGGAGATCTCCGAAGTGTCATTCCACATTGTTCCGCGAATTTTGCAGAAGACAAATTTCGGGTGTGGATCCTCCATCTGGCGGAGCTCCCATTGTAACTAGAAATTGTGAAATTCATATAAAATGAGGGTTGATCAAAGGTGGCTGAAATCTAGAGACACAAAGGAGTACCTCAGGCGAGAGCAACCCTAGCATGGCTAGTGGGGGCAGCCCTTCGCTAGATCATGCAAGGGCAAGGGCTACATTGCAAGGGGCCCTCAAAGCAAGCAAGGGCGACCCCCTCCCTAGGCAAACGAGGCCGCCTCTGCCTGAGGCCAAAACCTCGCTTACCATCAACGAGCCCCGGCAACGGCCAGTAGAGGGAAAGAAAAAAAAAAATAAGTAAAGAAAGAAATTAGAAAGAAAAAGAAAAAAAAAAAGAAAACAAGAATAAATAGATAAATAAATAATTATCAACGAATACTCAAATACTATCAAAAATTGTCCATGGTCAATATCAAAAATTGTCCACAATAACATTGACCATACCACGTGCAAGGATGAGCTTTAATGTGTGGAGAAAATAATACAGAAATAATTCTACTCATCCTACAAAAAATTTAGGAAAATTTCTATATGCCCAATAACTAAATTTAACAATTTTCACAAGTAATGTGCTTATATAGGAATTCGACTAATGTTTGGGAGAATTGTTGGGCGTACTAAACAAATCATAAATCGACTACATAATCTAATTTAAGTATGCAAAGGCTAAATTAAGTCATTACACAACTATAATATTTATTGTACAATGGCCAATGTCTCTGTTAAACGATCTTCGGCCAAAATTAATTGATGAGCTCAATTGGCAAAATGTCAAAAAAAAAAATTAGGATTCAATGATAAAATTAAAATATTTAGGACAGAGCTGACAAAAATGTAATAAAGAGATGGGAAGCTTGACTTCATGAAAGCATGGCCATCTCAGAACAAGAACAACAGATTTGGCCCTTTATCTTCAACTTTTGCTTATGGAAGATTGAGATGAGGTTGTGAAATAAAAAGGAACCTATAAAGAAATGTCTGTTTTCCTTCCTAACCAACCCAAAGGCCAGTCACCAACTCTTGATAATAACCTCGGATCTTATATACTATCTCTTGCATATAAACTCCCATCCCCTTCTACATTATTCTATGGACACCTAAAATTTAATGTTTATATTTCAAAAATTTTTTCCTATTATTATTCGTATGATTATGATATTATTATTATTATATTATTGTATTATGATTTAGTATTATTATTTATGAGTGTATTATATTGGCGTCTTTATTTTTTTCTTGACTATGCCAATGAGAGCTTGGTTGGGCTCTCATTGGTCGCGGGGAAGGCCATTACGATTGGGTGAGGCTGGCTTCGCCGAACCCATCATGGCCACAAGCAAGGCCCTAATGGTCTGGGAGAGGCTGCCTTGCCCAAATTTAGGCGAAGGTTGACCTCACCTGCACATGAAAAAGTTAAGAAAATAAAGAAATAAAAATAAAGTAAAAAGAAAATACAAATTCGAAAATACATTAAGATATATTTAAAAATTGTTAATGTCAATATCGGCATGTACATAAAATGATCAGCATCTACTTTAGCAATTTTTAACAAAATTGAACTAAATGTACTCAAGTGCAAAACGTGAAAAGTTTGGACTCAGTTGATAAAATGAAAGAGTTTAAAAATGAATAACACAAAAATATTCATATTGTTTTTCCTTATGAAACAAATCACGCACTGGCAACACTAAAACTCATGATATCTCGCCTTCGGTCCCCTTGTCAAACTCAAAAATCGTCTTTGTATGATCTCTGTATCTTCTACTGGTCATACAATAAAGTTAGAAAAAAAAAATTAGAAATATTAAATGCTAGCAGTAAGAGAATCGATCAGGATATTGAACTTACATAATTCTGCCTGATTCCTAATTAACTCACTCCCTCTTACTTTTTACCTAAATCAGGATCCTGCGGCACATTTTCTATTGAATTTCCTATTTACTATTTTCTCCATTACTGTGCATGATTTTCAAATTAAATAAATAAAAACAGCACGGAACAACAAAAATGTTCAAATGTCATATAAAAGCCAAGGTCAAATTAAAAAGAAGTGCACAAAATAACAGTGATGCAATTGTGAGAGGCTATGCAACAATGAAAAGGCTTGCAAACCTATGGGAAAAGGTATTCAAAGGAGGAAGAAGATGATTTTTCTATATGTATATACATTTATAAAACAGAAAATACAAAAGGATGAGAACGGGGCCTATTCAACTGGGAACTGCTTTGACCGGCTCACCCAGGGGGCTCACAAAGGACTGGCTCATTCTCGTTCAAAACTAATATCGTTCAGGGACCAAAAAATAAATTTTCTATAGCCTAAACTTACAGTCTACCGGGAAACCTAGAACGAAACCATACGAATAGTAAAACTAAACTAATAAGTCTTTTACGGTCTTTTATAATAGAAATATATGTTGAAGTTGAATATGTTTCATATAATATCCATAGCAGGAGAACTGATTTATAATTGCACTGTACTACATTGCAAATATGATAAAATGAAAAATAAAAGAAAACAATGTTGATTCTTAGGTTAACCTGATTCGGTCCACAATTAGGGTTGGTTACGATCTAAAATAAGACGACCTCAAGTACATTCTAAGTTTGGATCCAACCACCTAGAATTAATAAACCTCAGGAAAAACAACATATTATCATATCTCGTAGTTAATTCAAATATGTGATAATTTTAAATTAATTGTTTAAATTAGTATCATCAGATTTTTACCATTTGAAGATATGATGTATGGAAATTGTATCCATCCCCAAAGTCAGACAGGGGGACAGTTAGTTTATGGCAACAAACTGATTGCCCCCCGGGGAAACCGAAGAATGCTGGTCTGGTTCAGCCTTTTGACTCTACATTACCTTTCTTTTTTTTTTACTTTATGTGTTTTCATTGTTAGCTAAAAATTAGAAGACAAAATATACAAGATATATGTTCTTTTCTGTTTTAGGGGATAGGAATTGAGAAAAGCTAATATAATAGTCCAGGAGAGTGATAGACCACAAGCCCACATTCAGCTGGATGTGTTTGTCAATCAAAGTCTAACATGTATGGTTCAAGTTGCACGTTGATTAACGGTTTGTCACCCAAGCAAAGCCCTAGAATTTCTTCTAATTTTGGGAAAAATATCCATTAACTTTTTTATTTGCCATTAGAATAATATTACTATTTAAAAAGTTGAAACTTATATTTGAATATACAATTGGAAAGTGCGTTTTTTTATTGGTTAAGAGAGTGTTTCATTAGAACCTTGATTGCGCGGGCCCTCTTTTAATTTGTTCTAATTTTGCTAACAACAAAAAAACACATAAAGTAAAAAGAAAAGAAGGAAATGTGAAGTC
>JAGVVM010004627.1:0-32227 GCA_019149425.1 Psidium friedrichsthalianum | reverse complement strand
CCTTACCCCGGTGAAACGTACACAAACTGGCACCAACGAGACAAGTTGACGGTTTCTTCTATGGGCCCTTCTAGCCTCATCCCCCCCCCCCCCCCCCCCCCCCCCCCCCCCCCCCTTTTTTTTTTCTCGGATACGCGAGACGACGATTAGAGCTTGTGGATTCGAATCTCAGAATCGCTCAGTGTAGGTAGAGCATTAACTGTATGGAGAGTCGGTTGAGCTCTTTTATGATGTTTATTAGGGCTCAATTTGATTTTACTTTTCCGCCCAGGCTCGTTGATGTATGGAATGAGAGGAAAGTTCCGTATGTTTATGTTTTAATTTCTCGTCATCTTGATTGCAGCCTGGAACCCTAGAATGCATGCTTCATATTCAGCTATGTTGTTAGTGCATGGTAATACCAATTTTGTGGCCACAGGATAATGTTGTCCGCCTGGGGATATTAAGACTACCCCTATGCTTGATCTGGATAAATTCACCACCCCATCAAAATACATAGTCTATACATGTTTATTGATTGACATGATTCTATCTTTGGGAGGATCGATCTCTTCATTTGCCCCAAGTTATCGGCTAGGACATCGGCAATTACCCGTCCTTTCGCATTCCTCAAGGTCATTCCTGAAACACAAAGTAAAGGGATTAAAAAGACAAGACGGGGTTAAACCCCATACTAGTTTTTTTGGAAAACCTTTTTGAAGTACATTTTTTATTTTGAAATTTATTTTTATTTTGAAAGACTAAAAAATGAGGAAGCATAATTAAACCCGACTCTCAGGATTCTCCATGGATGACATGATTTTTTTAATTTGTTGGAGATCATCACCGGGCCAGTTTGGAATACCCATTATGCCCTCAAAATAAATTTAATAAAAAATCTGTAATTTCATTGATAAAATTAATTAATTACACCCTATTGAATTGAAGATGCAAACAATCCCTAAATAGGGAAATTCAATCATAACAATCAAATTCTATGAATGCAAATTAGATACTAGAGAGTAGGAATTGTTCCCCATAAGGGATTGTGTGAAATGAAATTTTACTGATTTGGGCCTGCGCCCATTTCCTTTGAGGGTTTTCTAATAATTGTGCCAATGATCAAGTTGTCAATTAAATCTGGCATGTTGTTATCATCAATGAGCATAATTTTGGTCCCACCTGAGGCACCTATGATTTCTTATAAAAGTAGAGTAACTAATGAATATGTGACCCAAGAGAGGTGGTCTATGACTCATGCATTGGTCCAACTTTATTTTTTTCATTTTTATAGAGAAATTAGACAAAATTTTCTTAAGAAGATATGGGTGAATTGTTAGAAAAAAGTTTCTTACAAATTTTATAACTTGAAAAAAAATGTGATAAAGTCTTTTGACATTTAGCAAATTTTCAAAGGAATTTTTTTTTAATATCACAATGAATTTTCAAGGGTAAATTTGTCAAGAAAGTCTTGTATCTATTGAAGTATTAAGGAAAGATGTGACAAAATCTTTATTGGTCAAGAAAATTTTTCGAAGGAATTTTTTGCATTCATCTTTTCAAAAGTGGCACAATAATTTGATTATTATTATTATTTTTTGAAAAAATGACTATGATGTTAAGTTTAAAATTTGATCGACACCTAGCATGGACCGACCAAAAATAAATACAAGATAAAGTTAGAGAATTTATTTTACCTTGAAAAAAAAATACCAATCACATTGACATGCACATAAATCGTGAGTTTAAATCTTAATCTATCTATTTAAAGGTTTGGCAAAATGAAGTAATGGACGGAACGACGTGTCGCAGTCTCACACACAATCATCATGACTAGTCACAGCCTCGGGCACAATAGTCATGACTAGTCGGGTCCATTCACTTCGGCTTGTCGGTCAATAAGGGAAACGCCCATGGATCATAGCCTCATGCTCATGAGAATGACCATTGAGCCTTTTTTGGAAAAATTTTCGGGATCTAGATGGAATAACCTTTAGCGAAGCCTTACTGTCAAGGTTAAAGAACCATCTAAATACCATCTTAAAACTATTGGTGTAACCCAAGTACGGTCGCGGGTTGTGTGTAGTGTAGTGCAAATACTGTAAACACATGCACAACATTTAAATGCAAACACCGCTTCAATAGTTTAAAATTAAATCACAATTCTCATACACCAAGCCTGCAAAACATGTGGCTAGCCACAAACTTCTCCTTTTATAATCTCATTCTGCAAAACCATTTAACAGCTAAGAATGTGAATTCAACCAAAATTTGCCAAATCAAATGATTTTCCATGAAAAGTTTTTTTTTTTTGGCCTAAGTCCTCCTTAGATTTTGAAAAAAGTTCAAGTTCATCCCCAATGGAGTCGTCAAGCTATCGCGACCTTAAAAAAAATTGAGCTTTCCAAATTTTAGGTTAATGGATTAACAAGTTAATTAATTAGATTAATCTTAGCTCGAACTCTCTTAAGTTCTACCAAATGTGACTTATGATTCAAGTGATCATTAGATAGAAGACTTTAATTTTGGAGTCATCACTAATCATTTTAAGTAGGTTGATTAGACACCTAAATAAAGTATTGAGAGAAATACTTTATTCCTACGAACCAGATATTAATGAGTTCGGGGACTTTATTGCATTAATTTTTCAATTAATACCCTTTTGGTATCAATTTCATGAAAAATGTTCAATTTGACACATATAATGAATTTCCACTTGAAGTTTAAACGTGCAATTTTTTTTATATGACAATGTGAAGAACTAAACTATATGCAATGCATGTCGTGAATATTTTTTTAAAAGACATGAATTTTCATTTTTTGAGATGTAATCTTAAAAAAAATGTGATTTAACATAAATATTTACAAAATAGATTGCACGTGCAATTATCTACACGATGTGAATTTTTTGAAAGATGTAATTTTTAAGCATGACGATGGAATGATATATCCAACAAGATTTAATTGGCATTCAAATCAATCAATTTAAGCAACGAAATTTGTTGATATTCTAAAGATTAGAATCGTTACCTAATTTGGTGGATTTGACTATCAAATTCAAACATTGTATTGCATTGTTGATCAGGATCTCAGATCACGACTCCAACGATGGGATGGATACAGTTTTGTGTTGATGAAGTAGGAATTGGCGAGGGTGGCACCGAACTTCCAAACTTTCACTCTCCAAAACTCTCATCTAAAAATATGCTCTCATTTGGTTCCCTTTAGATTTTCTTCATAATCCTCTCCTTCAAAGCATTCTTTCATACTCTTTTTATAGCTTTCTCTTCTATCTTCTTTTCTTCATCTCTATCCACTCTTCTTTCTATCCATCTTCCTTTTTTCATCTCCATCTTCCTTTTTCCATCTCCATCTCCTTTTCTCCACCTCCATCTCCCTTTCTCCATCAACTCTTCTTCATCTTCCCTCCTCCATCAATTCTTCTCCATCTTCCTTTCTCTCTTAACTCTTTTTCATCTTCCATTCTCCACCAACTCTTCTCCATCTTCTCTTCTTTATCTTTGTTTCTCTATCATCTTTTCTCCATCTTCCTTTCTCCACCTTCATTTCTAATTTCTTCACTAGCTCACCTTTTTAGTTATTTACAAAGTAGTCCTTCAAGTTTTAAACATTTGCATTCTAGTCCTGAAGTCTTAAGTATTTGCAATTCAGTTTTTGAGAAAATATTTCTTTAAATCCAAGCATTCATAAAATTTTCAACACATTTTCCCCATGCTTAGTCCAATCGCCCGTTAATTTAAGCTCATATCCTCCGCCACAAGCAGAATGAGATGCATGAATAAATATGAAAAATGATTTAATTAGTTTTGTCAAGAACGAAAATTAGTTTTATTTTTTTTATGAAAATGATTGAAAAGGTTAGTCAAAATTTAGGTGTCAACAAAAACTTTATTAAGTAGTTCAGAGATATCGATGCAACGAAAGCAGACTCCTCACTTGTTGATTTAGGTGATGACTTTGATGAGTTGATGAAGGTGTTAAAAACATCTTCATCTACTATGCCTTCCAAAAAGAGGCCTCACAAAAGACAAAGATTTTCCAACATGGATGATAAGCATGCTACACTTTCAACACAAATTGAAGAGATGGCATTAGCAATGAAGCCATTGAGTCAAACCACTACTGACTACTATAAAATCTCCAATGAGGTGATGAAAGATGAATACTCTAACTCTACAATGAGGTGATGAAAGTGGATGGACATGATGAACTTTTCCTTGAATCGGTTTTTGACTATCTACTTGAGAATGAAAAAATTGCAAATTCATTCATGGTGAAGAGTGCGAATCTTTAGAAAGCATGAATTGACAAATTTCCAAGCAAAGGAGAATATAATTAGTGATATGTTTTATTTAGCTTTGTTGCCAAAAAACTGTAACGTCTCAAGGCACAATCGCGCCTTACTAATTGCATGCTCTGCTTTATATATTATTATATATATATATATATAAAATACTTGGCGCATGTAGAAGACTAATAGAAAATAAGCAAGTCTAGCATATAAGTGCATACAATAGGGTAGGCACAGCTTAAGATATAGCCTCATAGGATTCATTAATCGGATGAAAACAAACGGTACGATCAATCGGTGATTTACAAAATATTGCTTTTATATAATAGATAATCTATCTATGTACATTAGCCTTGTAACAACAAACACGAGAGGGTACACTAGAAGGAATAAAAAAGATTTCCCCTACTCCCAACTAACTGGCACCATTGACGTGCTCCATCATCACCACTATTTATGTTTGCTATTTTTTGCCGCCATCCTCACTGACTAATATGAAAAATAGTTAATTCACGAGAGTGAGCTCAAGGCTCCGCAAGTAAAAATCTAACACCACGACAATTGGCCTATCAATCATCCATCAAGCAAGCAGCATAAATCGACCATAACATGGCACATAAACTAACGAATCGTGATAGCCAAACCATACAAGCAATAACCATGAATCACAAATCATTCAAGCTATCTATGTGCCCATCTAAAGCCACCGCCAACCTCTTTAGATGAACCCATCTACGATCCATAAGCTGTCTTGTCCAATTGGGCTCGGACTCCATCGATCCAACATCAATCGCACCTCATCAGACCGAAAGACAAAACACGCAAGCAACCTTTGGGCCTCTCAAGCCCATAACCAAACATTTCGAAGCCTTTCGTGCACGATCCATCAATATCCGTCACCCATCATGACGATCAACAAGTGAACTCGACTAATTCAACCACTCAATAACATCTATTGTGCCAACAAAAACAACATGCAAGAAGGACCGATGAACCAAAAGACGATCGGTTAAAAATTCTACTTGCCTTGAAATCCTATGCACAAACACTACCATGGAAACGTCATGGCGCCGCTCGAGCTTGTCCTTCCTTCCACCCACGGCGAGAACGAGAGATGAGAGATCGAGAGGTCGCCGGCGAGAGAGCGCTTGCGCGGAAGGGTTGGTCACTGAAGAAGAGAAGAAGACGAAGAGAGAGAGCTCACGGCTACATGATAGAGAAAGGGGAGGTTCTATAAGACTTGGGGCTCACACATCGATGCCACGTGTCAAGGGATGCACGCGACGTCTCATGCCCAGTTGCACGTGTCTTTCATGTGGCAATCCACATGTCCTCCGTCCACTAGGTACAATTTTCACTAGTTGCACAAATTCTCTCTCGTAATCAAGCTCGATTATCCACCACACTAATATTTTGCACCCCCAACTTCACTACAAATCCGAGCCCGACTTTATACTATTCCGCTTACAACTTAGCCTAGTGAAATTGGGTCATGACAAAGACACACTTGTTCTTTCTTTTTATTTTGTTGTTGTTAGTACCCGGAGAATTAAACCTGCACTCGCAGCTGGTTTGGAGGGTCTTGTCCTTCGAGAATTAAACAACTCCATTTCCGTGGAACAAGTCCGCAGCTATGAAAATTTGCGTTGTTGCTTTTTTTTTCGTCCCTGCTTTAGTTTATCGAAACGCGTGCTCGGAAATATTTTGAGATGGTGTTCTTTTTGGGAATGGATTTCGCTTTGGCTGCTGATTCATCCATGGGTACATATTCTGGTTTGATGTTTCTGGCTGCCAGATCTTGCTTTCTAAGCTTTTCAAATCTCAGAGGTTCATCTTTCCGGTAAATTCTTAAACCCGCATGCCTCTCTGGAAGCTCCATATTTTTTGTGGTGGAGATGCGCAAGCTTTCGGACTTATTCTCGACAAGGCCTTTCTTTTTCTCCAGACGAATAACTCGATTGAGTGGTTCAACAGCTCCGTTTCTGGGATTCCCCACTAGAACATGCTTGTTATGCAACTGCAACAAGACATTGCATTGTTGCTTTTGTTTCGTCATTATTTCATGTTATCAATTCATATTCTTATGTCTGTTGGATGATCCGGGGCATTCATCATGTCAGGATTCCTCTCAAGTTTCTACATTCTAATGCAGTCACTCGTTACTCAATTATTGAATTAATAGTTTTCAATTTGGTCTGCCTAAGCTCCGTGGACTTCGACCCAACCTTGATGGACCTGAGCCAAAGCACTAGGGTCTCGGTCCCAGCTTCGATGGACTTGGGCACGAACAATTGGAGACCTCAGGTCCCATACCCATTTCCCCGGTAGCCCATACCCAAGTAATCAAAACCCGAATAATGTATGTCTATTTTGAAAAAAAAAATAATGCAAATTTTCCTTACCAAATGGTGGAAAATATTTTTCGGGTATTTTTCATGTTTCAGCCAAACATCTGAAAGGAAAATGACTTTCTGAAAAATATTTTCTAGAAAGGTCATAGTTTTCGCGAAACAAATGCAGCCTAGATCAATGAGAATATTCCATTTTCCAGATATGCTTTGGTCATAAACTGCTCAGACTTGAGCACATTACCGATTCCTAGACGGCTGAATATGATTCTCGCATTATCCAGACTTTCTTTTTGCTGATCAACTATTAACGAATTATGCTTCACACATTCAAATAATTTTGCCTAACCAATAGGGAACTTTTTCCTCAAGAACCTGCCTGACTGTGATCCTGTCATTTGGTTCATGGACTGTCAAAACCAAAGTGCAGTTCCATCTGAACACGTGCCACTCGTTACAGAATCTAATTGAGCTTTACTAAGTTTAGAATAAAAAAAAGTGGGTTTTCCTGCTAAATGGTGGTTTACTTATCAACAAGTTTCTCAATGTGGACTCTTAACGTAAGATCCTTCTAGAACTATTGAGCTGAGATGTGTCAAAATTCTTTTTAATAATTAAATCATCCAATAAATGAAAAGGCAACTATAAACTGATTCCTTGGTTTTTGATGCTCTGAAATTAGTGCTGTGTTCATCCTATCTTGCAAGGAGACGTGAGATGGGCTGCATTTAACTCTAGATAGACAGACATTTAATGATTTAACAACACAAGGTATATTGCTTTATCACATTATTTGTCTCTGCATAATTTTTTCTTATTTCCATGATAATAGAACTAAATAAATATGATGAAGAGTAGGGATGAGCAAAAAGAACTGCTCGAATCGATTGATTTTGAGCGGTTTCCGGGAGCACCGGTCCAGTTCTTGGTTCCGAAAAATTAGAACTGGAAATTTTCATTCTGGTTCCCAGTTTCATGGGTGGATCCGCCCACTTAGATCACCGTACCAGACCATCTTTTTTTTTTTTTGGTTGTTGTTTTTGCCTGATTGGGAAAATTCATTCATTTTCTTTCAAGACCTGCTGCTCACTAGCCTCGCCAGATCCGTCAAAGAAGGAGAGGCTGGGCAGGTGAGAGGGAGGATTGGCCGGGGTGGAGCTAGGTTTGGCATTGGAGGGGCGAGACCATGACTTTGCAGGCGGAGATTCACACGAGGGGACAAGAGGTCAAGGATGGGGGGAATGATTTCTGTTTCTCAAAAAAGTAAATCATTTTTCCTAGGTTTACAAGGAGGTTTTCTGTTGATCGGAAAATATTTTCTTCGACCACAGAATTTCTCTGCCCCCCAAACATTCTAAATTGGGGGAAATTTTTTCCTGAAATTTTTTTCCATCAAACAAACGGAGCCCATCAAGCTGCTTTCCATTTTGTTTTTGGTGGGTGGGGATTCATAATTAAGCTGCTTTTCTTTCAAATGTAGCATCTCGAGCATTAAATTAGATTAAATGCTGACGAATTTGTTCTACTAAGTGCTAAGCTAAGCTTGCTAAACTATGCACAGTACATGACGTGTGGTCCAGCAATTTGAGGAAATTGATGGTTGGTTTACCGAAGAAACCCACAAAGAAAATGTCACCCCAGAAAGGACATAAGTTGATACATAACTCATTGAATGGAAAAAGAGCGAAGAAAGAGCAAAAAGAGAGAATATACTGAAAAAAATAGTTAAAAAAAATATAATTGATTCCAATGGCCCATGAACTAAGCTGAACGGTCTAGTTTGATTCCCGATTCCAAATATTGGGAGCCGAACTACTCGGGAACCAATCACCCTTAGAAGAGACTATTGAAGCTGTGTTTGTAAGAGGAGGTCTGCATCAGACTTGGCCGAAGCAGGTGGATGAGGACTGTTGTGAGAAATTTTGCGCAAAAGTAGGTTACCCGACAATCTTAAAATATGAAATTGTTCAAATCCGAAATTGTTCAACTATCTCGGTAATCGATGAAAATGCGAATGATGATTATGTTTGTGCAACTTATTAAGAGTTTTGCATGTACAATAAATTGAAATACATGCAATAAGGGTCATGCTTTCCAGGAAGCTTAATTTCACCTTCCCATATCATTTTAATTTCCTTACAGAATATTTAATGAGCTGTTTTTAAGAGTTTCATCGATGTTAGAAAGATCCATGCCTTAGATCCTTTAAAAATAGGGTTAATATCATGAAAAATCCTAAACTGATACACTTACGGCAAATTTACTCCAAACTATTTTTTTTTACGACGAAAAATCCTAAATGTGACAAATTTACTCCAAATTATTTTTTTACATAAAAAACCCTAAATTGGTACATTTGTGATAAATTTGCCATAAACTAAATTTTTTACCACATAAAATCCTAAACTGGTACACCTGTGACAATTTTACCCTTCATTAAATTGGATTAATACCGCAAAAAGTTTCAAACTGATATACATGTGACAAGCAAAGGGTAAAAACCTCAAGCTGGTATACCCATAAATTATTATGTGTCATACAACTTAGCACTTTAATGGTTAGATTGAACGAAAAGAACGGAGGGTAAATTTGTCACAAGTGTACAAGTTTGGATTTTTTCGTGGTTTAAAAAACATATTTTTTGGTAAATTTGTTACAGGTGTATCAATTTGGGTTTCCGTGGTATTAACCCTTAAAAGTATAGGTGAACGTGAAAATTGAGTATCTAAAGTGAGAGCACGAGCGCGTTGCGCGTGGTTCACGCACATCATCATGAGAAAGTGGATTGGGTGGTGGTCGAGCCAACTTTTACACACCTCAATAGGAGCACCTCCCCTACATTGGTACGGTGCGTTCAGGATATTTCTCAAATTTGAACCAAGGCCAAAGAGGACAGGAGCAATCTCCCTTGTCATCTAGACCAATATGTCATTTGTTATTCACTTCCACTTAAAATTTCCAGCCAGAAAAAAGGATGAGGTGAAACTCTCTTTCATTTTCACGCCTACTATAATTAAGACTATGTACCAAGAAAGATAAATTTAAAACATGGGATTAAGCAACAACGCGTTTGATCCACGCAACAGAGATTCACATGGTGAGATTGAGATAAAAGGAGGCCAGTTCATGGAAATCACTCGAACAAAATAAGCACTCTTAATCCGATTGTTGTGCTTTATTAAGTTCAACAGCAAACTCACAATGATTTCTTACCTTACTAAGAAAAAAAAAAGGGCAAACTCACAATGCAATGTCCAGTCAAAATCGGGGACCGTCCTAGGTACTAGGCAGAGGGCAAAAGTGCATGTGTCCAAGCCCATGGGCCCTGGCGATAGTACCAAAAAGAGTCTCCCAACCCCACTTCACATGCTCTCTGTCATCATTTGCTCCACATTCAACTGACATGGTTGTGGGTTACCATTTCAAGCCAGATGAAAACTTACCATGCAATGAGACTCTAGTTTGGTAAGTTGAACATGGAAGCACTTTTAAAAGCATATCGTTTTCGTCTCCCTCTCTGTCTGGTTGGCATGACTATTGTGTTGTTGCTCTCAAAATTATGTCTCGAATTTTGCCGAGGATTTATCGTGACAAACAAAAGATGGGTTCGTGAAAGGTTTGGGCAATTGAGAGTTCAGTTCGAACCTCAAGCGGTGTTGTTAAGAAGTTGGATGCCCCGGCTGGGAGGACGCCCGGGCTACCACCATTGGCCTGGAATGGCTAGGCTATTGGCCATTTGCCGACCGCCCGGATCATGGTGCATGGAAAACTGAGTAAACCGACTTCAATTACTATTTAATGGATATTTCTGCAATTTCACTGAGATCGCACTGCCCGGCCATCGAAGAAAATATTTTGATTTTCTCCACTTTGTGTTCTTAGTGGGAGATAGGAATACACTGAGGGATATCGAAGTGTAATTGGGATTGAAAAGCACTCTGAGATTTTGTGAGAATTCAAGTGTGATTTGTAATATTCATTATTTCGACATATAATGAAATCTCTCATTTTTCTCCCATGGATGTAGTTTTAACCAACCAAACCATGCTAAATTGGTGTGGGATATTTTTTTCTCCTTGGCTGCTTATTTATTATCCCTAACACGCCTCGTCAAAATGTCTGTGTAATGCTAAAAAGGAAAAAGGATATGACGATTGGCCTTGAATATGACTAAACATTGTGCTTTCAGGTAAAAGATCGTGTAATACTAAAAAGTGTCATATACGATTTTGGCCTGGAACACGAGCAAGCCGTCCCGGAATCGTTATAAATAAAAGTTCCACTTAATGAGGAAAACGATGTCAGGTCTAACGCCCTTATATCAATATGACTTGTGTCACGATTGCACAACGAAGAGTTATACTGTCCTACTGAGCAAAATCTAGTTTTATTTGGATGCATTTGAGCCTTTTCAATAACTTTAAGAAAAAGGGTAATCCTACGTGGCATTGCTCAATTAATATTTTCCAATCCTACACGACTCTTTTAAGCATATTTTAAATGCTTGAACAGGAAATCATGTCGTTATGCGATGCCATATTAGAAGAGTGTATGGAAGTACTAATTAGAAAATTGGAAATGCAAGTTTGGAAAAGAATTGAGGAAAAGATGAAGAAGAAGAAAGGATAGGTGGCAGAGGCCACAATGTCAGTGCTACAACCCATGAGGAATGGTCGATGACCCTTGAAAAGAATCAAGGGCGACCGTCCTCGCTTGGCCACTGATCCTCCCACGAGCAGCGGAACGGCTGAGGCTCTACTCGCTTTTGCGTATGTAGTATAGGCGTTAGGGTTGCCACCTAATTCGAAAGTCTCATATTGAAAATTGTATACGGTGGAACAGTTCATATCCTAATCGGCGAGATAACTGATCATAAGTTCAAACTATATTAATATATAATATATATATATATATATTGAGAATTATGTCGAGATAAACAATTCATATTGCACCAAGGAAAAACCAAACGGTGCAGCTTCGTGTGGCGAAATCACTTCCCTGACATTTCCTGCCACCTCAAGTAATCACCAAAAGGAAAAGGGAAACAGAGACTAGACTATCAGTGACAGTGAGGTTCTATCGCCATCTAAACAATCATGAAATCGTTAACAGAGCTGGGCAGCTTGAGGAGGTGGGCCGACTCTAATCATGCAGCTTCGCTTCTCCATTGATCTCTGGATGCTTTCTCTGGCATGCCTCAGTGCGTCGAGCACTTCACTGACGCTCGCACTCATTATCATCATCTTCGCATTCTGCTCTTTGCTCTCTGGCTCGGCTTCTGCCAAAGTGACTGGAACTAACGCTAATGAATTATCCACCTGATCAGCATCATCAAGACTGTTCTCGTTCTCCGTCACCGAATTCCTCGTGCTTGTACAGCTGAAGAAGAAAGTTGTGGGGAAAGGGGAATCAAATTTGATCCAGATAAGCAAAACCCAGATTGAAAATAGTTAGAAGAACGCACTAAAGTGAAAAAGAAAAAGAAAAAAGAGTTGGCCGCTTAAATAGAATGGAATCGAATGGTTTTACCTATGGCCATCTATCTTGAATTCGTTGTATGCGTGGCCCGATTTCTCAGAGGAAAAATCTCCGGCGTCGGCATCACGCCTATCTAAGGCGAGAGTTTTTTCAGGAGCATTAAGCTCCAGATGGGGCGATGCGCCTTTGTTCTCGAAACGAGACTTAGATTCTACTTCCGCTTCTTCGGTAATTTGGCTTCGGAGGCGAATGTGACTGTGGAAGAGGAATCGGAGGAGACGATGCCGGCTCCGCAGATGCTGGATTGCTCTGGTTCGTGCAATGCGGATGAGGTTAGCAGGGTCTCGAGCTTCTTCTTCAGGAACTTGAGCTTCTTCTCTGTTTTCGCCCTCATTTGGGTCTCTTCTCGCAGCTGGTTCTCTAGTTCCACCAACTGTGACAGTCGAAGGAAAACTGAAAATAAAGGTGACCAAGAACAAACCCAACAAATCTCGAGCAGTGTGTAGTTTAAACTCGGTAGAAGGAGCAAGAAAGGGGAAAAACAAAAGGAAAAGAAAGCATGAAGAAGAGGACCTTGTTGGCCATGAGCTGAGCTTGTTCTCTAGCAAATCTGGAGGCCTGTCTCTCTGCAAGGAGTCTTCCTCTGAGGCACTCCACTGTCTCAAACCCTCCTCCTTTTCTCTAATTCTGTGATTCTGTATGGAGAACAGCAATTCATAACCCAAAATTAACTCGTGCGCGCGCGAGAGAGAGAGAGAGATGGGAACCAACCTCAATGGCCTTTCTTCTTTGTTGAAGGGTGTCATCTTCTTCAAGAAATGTGAAACGCCTGGTCGGATAACTCAGAAGGAGAAGCAGCTTCTCTTTCCTTCAAGAGCAATGTCTTGTAATCCACGTGAGTTCACCATCAAAACGACAACTCGGTGAGGTTTCGTCTTGTCTTCAACCTCTCATCTCGTGTTAATTATCATGTAAAATATCATCATATTAGTCAATGAAAAATAAAATTATATTTAATAATTTTCTAAACGAGGTGATAGACCGCTGTTGGATACTAATTTTAGCTCAATCGAATATCCATTTACAAATTTGCGATATTCAATAGATTGATTTGTAAATCAGTTTTGCCAAATCTTGTCATTCTTCCAAGATTTGTTTCATATTTGACTTGATATAGTTGATAAATAGGTCCATCACAATAAAAGAAGAATGATGAGATCACATCATAAATGAGATTGACTTGAATAAATTAAATAAATTTAGGGAAAAGTGTACTACTTTAAAATGTTTTGTTTGCTTTCGTAAAAAATAAATAATTGAAAAATATATTTAAAAATATTATTGCCATTGCTTGGAAATAATTAGTAGATAAAAAATAAAATTACATTGAATCATTTTCACAAAGGATTAAAATATATTTCGTTAAATTATTCTTTAAGCGATGTATATGATTATTTTTTTTAAAAGGTACCTTCGAAATTATTTATTTTTTGCAGAATTTTAAAAGATAAAACCGTTATTTGGATCGTTTTTTTTTTAAGTTACTGTCATTTAATAAGTATCGTTCCATCGTTTCTGCAAGAGACAGTCCCGGTTCCTGCACGGGTTTAAAATTTGAAAATACGAGGACAGATTTTCCCCTTTTGGTTTTTCGGTTTTATGATTTAAATAACAAAAATGAATTTTAGTTGCTGCTGGCCGCCCCCGGCGCCCCCCCTTGCATCCTGCTCGTGCCTACTTCGAAGTGCAGTTAATTATCTGACTTGATAGGGACCAGAGACTGCAGCGCCAACCAAATAATGTTCAAAATCTACGACCATTATTTCGCTTTGGCAATCAAAAATTACTTCGACTAAAAGCAACCAAAGAGTAGGGGTGAAAATCAGAATCGGACCATATTGGACGACTCTTTAGAGAACTAAACCGAGTTCCAATTCCTAAATTTGGATTTGGTGATTGTTGGTTCTGTTTTCAGTTTCAGATGTGGAATCTACCACTCAAACCGCTCAGATCGGATCGATTTTTTTTATTAGTAGGTTAATGATGCTTCATTTTTTTTCATCATGCATTTAAGGCATACATGGCAATGATTTTGATTCGAAAAAGTAATTTGATTAAAATTGATTTTTTTAAGTTCTGTTTCATAGATGAGTTTTACCGAATCAGAATATCTTTGGTAACTATATAAAATTTTTGTTCTCGAAAATAATTTCTCTTCTCAATTTTTATCATTTAAGTTAAATAATTACGTAATCACTTTGTGAAATTTCATCATATATTTCGAGTTAATTGAAGATTAATTAATCTTGATTCTTTTATATAACATATTGCTATAACATTTTCGTGTTATTCCGTCTAATTGTTGTATCATAACAAGGAGAGACCATGTTGGGTTAGTATGTGATTTCAAATTAGCTTGAGTCCTCTCAGGCCTATACTAAATCGCAACGAGGGAATATCAAATTCGATCTTAGTATTATCAGTGGCATGTATATGTGTATATCCAAATGGAGTTGCCACTAGTCTTTGAGGAAGGTAGACTAGAAACTTATCGAACAGTCGAGAGATATTGTTTGATTCTACGTAACCATAGAAATCTAGGATTCGGAAACTTGGTTACATTGATGGCTTTCGGCACCGAAGTTGAGTGTTTTCTAACTGTGTTTTATGCAAATTTTCAATTCATTTTTAAACTTATGAGGTAAGCCAATGCTAGGTGTTCACGTAGGTTGTTTTGCCTTTTTTCAAATTTTCTAAAACTAAACTAAGTATAGACTACCTAAACCTAGGCAAATCACAACCATTGAAATCAAATACGCAATCAAACAATCATGGCATGATTAATCATATCATAAAATCCTAATGAAGCTCTAAAGGCTTAGATAAATGTGATTTGACTTTAATTTCAAAGTGTTTATGATTTTCCTAAAAAAGAATAAAATCTATGAAATCTAGGGCCAAATTTATTAAAATGAGATTAAACTAGCCTAATCTAAGCTTCTTCTATTTTTAGGATTTTCTGAAAATTTTCTGATTTTTTAGAATTTTTTTCCCAATTTTTCAATTTTATTTTAATTTTTATTATTTTATATATTTTCTTTGAAAATGAGACCTCGTTTGTTTAGGTTGAGGAAAAAGTGATAAGAAAACTAAAAGGGAAAAGTGAGAGATGTTGGATTTTATTATATTTTGTGATTCTGAAAGTGATTCTTTTTTTTTAACCAACTTTTTTTTTTTTTGCTCCAAAACTATCTTCAGGAACATAATCAATCATTGTCATGCAAGCCCTTGGTATCTTTCCATCGAGATTTTCATTGACTAGAGATCCAAAATACCAAAGAATGATATTTTAAACTATGCAACAATACTTGCAATCTTGTAGGAAATAGAAGAAAAATGATATTACCGCCGGTTCATGGACCAACATGGGAATTGAACCAAATCAGTCTGTCCGATACTCGGTTCTCTAAAACTGTGAACCAACCTTTCTATTCTGTTTTTCAATTCTAGGTTGGGAATCAATTACCTTACCAAAAAGGGTGTAGCTTTGTTTGATTACTTACCCCTATTGTACACCCGCTTTTATTTAACTATAGATTAATAACGTTGCACGAGCAATGTGTAAAATTGAAAATGTACTTCACCGTAAGTTATTTGCGTAATTGTACCACACTTTATATTGATTTTACCTCTTTTGAACAAAATAAAGGCAACATCCCTAGCTTGTATTTTATAGTAATTTATGGTATAGGGACCCGGTTACAATTAGAAAGCTCTTAATGTCATTTTTATACTATAAAATATTTTTACCTGTAATCAGCGATATTTTATCCTATTCAAAGAAAATGATAAGGATCTTCTAAGGAAATACTTTATAGGAAGATTTATGGATATTGTAAAAGTACTTCAATAACTGCTAATTGGCAACATTAACACTTATTATAACTATTTTTTTTTTGGCTCACACTATTTCTACTCCCTTATTGGCTCGTGAACCCCCTTTAGATTGAATTGACTATATTGCCCCTTGCATGTCCACTCTTGATTTAAGATTATTTCCTACCTTTTTTTTTCTTCTTTTCATTTGTTTCAATTCTACTAGAGACGAAACTACCCATGTTCCTCTCAAACAATAGTTATTAAGGTTAAATGTGGGGCACACTCTTGATTTAAGACTAATGCTTCCCCCCCCCCCCCCCTTCTTTTTTCCTTTTTTTTTCCCCAAAAAATAGTTTATTTGGTAGATAGCTAACTAAATATTGTGTTTTTGACAAAAAAAAGGCTAATTATTCTATTAATGAGTTGTGTATTTCTTTATTTTTTTGGTACTAGGAAACTATAATTGAATAAATAACTTAAGCACAAGTCAAAGGATAATCTATGAGTACATTGTGTATAATGCATAGACCAACTATAATATTTCATTTTCAAGTAAATTCTTGTAAATTTGATCCAAAAAATCAAAGTAAGAAAAATCGCAATCATGAGAATAATGTAAGGATATAAAGTAAACAATTTTCAAATAAAACTAACAAATACTCTAGTATATGATTAGTGCTTGCTTAGATTGTAGGTCATATATCCTTTATATGAGTTTTTTTTTTATGAGTGGAGGGTCCCACTCCAGTATCTGCTTAATAATGGAGAATAAGTTTAGAAGAAGATAATCATGAAGGAAACGCTGAAATATAATGCGCGAGGAAGAAGTGGCCCGGGTGAAAAAAAGTCGTTTGCAATGGATGTGGGTAATTTTTTATTAGTAAAATTGAAAAAAGAAAGAAGAAAAAAGTAAGAATAAAAATTATATCAAAAGTGAGACCCACAAAGGATAATGTGGTCAATTTAGTGTGGTAGGGGATGTCAAAAGCTAATAAGGAGTGGAAATAGCGCAACCTTTTTTTTTGGTGTTAACGAATTCATGTTATAAAAATGAGGTAAGCACCAATCCTAGTTGGAAGGGTGATCAGCTCTTAAATGACGACAAAAATGCTACCCCAATTGCTTGGGTGGCATCTTAGCGGCAGTCCACTTGGTGAGAATTGCAGCAAAAACAATTCTCACAAAAAAAAAAAAAAAAGGAAGGCATCTCTATTATGTAGAATTAAAAAGTGTTTGTATCTTGCGTGGATTTAAATTGCATCATACCCATGAGCAAATGATTGATAACATTAATTAGTCTCCTTTTCTTTTTTAATAAAAAGCATATGATTGGAGTTGTCTTGACTTGCACTTAAAGATTTCACTATTTTTTTTCTCTCCCTTCGCACTTGAAGATTTCACTAAATCTGCCTCTAACAATCGACTAAACAGTTGTATTAATTAATCATGTAATAATCGTAAAATCAAACATTATGTGATTCAGCTAGGGTTTGAATCAGAACTAGTTTAACCATCCTTGCGCTGCACCAGTTTGTTTGGAGAATCTTATGTTGAGAAACCGTTACGAAATAGCAATTGGTGTGGAAATATTTCTTCCATAGATACATTAAATTAACCATATACAAGTAGAGATCCTATCGTTCAAATGAAAACTCGAAATCATTTATTTTCTTAGAAAGTTTCTACATCAAACCGATGAGCAAGATTACAGTAAATACAGTCTATACAAAGAGACTTTCAAAGTAGGACATGAAACATATTGAGGGGTGCATAAGATTTTCTTTTTATTGTTATAAGTCATCAAATTTGCTTTTGAAAAGAATGAGAACAATCATTTATAACACTTTGCTTTAGCGTTTGAAGTAGCATGTAATAATCATATGTTCTGTCAGTTTGAAGCAAATAAAATGAGGCAATGGAACATATTCTTAAGCTGATAATGTAATTTAAAAATTTTAAAATTCCCCAAAAACACGGGTTGACGTGGCACTGCCATTGCCAACCTTAGGGTTTGGAAAAAATAAACTAAAGAAAAGAAAAAAAGACAAAAAATTATAAAAATTCAAAAGATTATTTAAAAGAAATCCATGTCAACCCTTGCAGTGCCACATCAATGCTGACTGGATGAATTGAATTGACACAAATGCAAAATATTTTTTTTTTGGTAAAGGACACAAATGCAAAATATTTAGGATTGAATTTAAAAAAAATTAAAACTGAATTGGTACAATTACAATAGATTTATGCCCTTTTAGGTAATTCTTCCATTGATCATGTCTTCATAAGAACAAGCAACCAAAATTAACAAAGAGAGTCAAATAAGAGAATAATTGATCAATTGGAGTGACCTCTTTTGAAGCCGCAACCAATGTCAATTGAAGTTGATGAGCTAGACGATAGACGAAATACGTACATTGATATTCATGACAAAGCTTGCAAACCATTCCATTCTCCACCTAATGTTCTTCCCCAGCAAAATCCATCAACTGTAAAATGTAAAAGCATTGGCTCCGCGACGTTCCAATGGCTATTGGCTTGTTAGATAGAGAGCACAGAAGATAAAAGGATGGAGCTGGGAGAAAGTTATCAAAATTTTTTATTTAACTGGCTATGTTTTTCCTTTCGATCGTATATAATAAGAGTTTGAAAGCTGAAAACAGTTTCAGGAAAAATAATTATATTTTTTAAAAGTATTTTGAAATAACATGACATGCGCAAGATTGATTCACCCGATAATTCAACAGAAGAGTTGGCTTCATTTCATCGGTTTTCTATGTATATATTTAAAGAAGCAGAAAATAACGGACTAAAGAAATTATTAAATTTGCCGAGGTTCTTTTAGAGTAGTAACAATAAAAGCATAAATATTTTTATTTTCCAAAGGGTAGTTTTAGCATTAGAACGATCTTCACGAAAAGCCTACTTTAAAAATGACCTAGTAACAAGGATATACTTAGTTTTCCCAATCTTATTCTACCATTATGATGATATTAATTTTTATTGTCAATTTTCTTTCCTTTCTCTTGTTAATGATTTTATTGATTTCACGGAGGTACCATTTTCTTTTTCCTTTGGAGACTAAAGTTGGATTAATGTGGCTCCATAACCTCTTCAAGATTAGGCTGCTCTCCTGTCTAATTAAAATTTGGATCAAGTTTTAGGGATTTTACTCTATCGAGTTAGATCGAAATATAGATCTAAGAGTTCCTCACAGGTATTTGATTTATGTCCTTTCAACATATTGATATTGGTATCTCTGCAAGGCGATGGTGATGAGAGCATCGATCCTAGACGCATGCTTGCAATGGAGTGGGGAAGTTCGACGTATGCTCATCACTGAATCTGGTGATCGGCCGTCGAATGTTTACTGTGACAGATCTGTTCTTAAGGGATAAGAGTTTGCTGCCAGTTACAAATCATGGCTTGTTATGTGCTTTTAAGTCTTTGCTTTGTTTCGATGTTATTTGGGATTTGTTAGACTTGAAAGCCCATGTACTTCTCGAATATTCTGATATATGAATGGCATCTTTTTTTGACCCAAAAAAAATTATTTGGTGATGGCATTCTTCTTCATTAATGAAAAAGGTAATAATTGATTTATAACATTTAATTTTGATGATGGCATTTAAATTTTAGCAAGATAAACCAATAAAGTTCAATGTTGTCTTTGAATTATCTTGCAATCGATGAGTAAGTTTTGTAATTAGTGTTTTGTCCAAGAACAATTATTGCGTAAAAATTCTTCACATACCAAACAAAAGGCATGAGCCATTTATTAACACGTGTTCTTTGTTAGAACGATCCACCGTTGAAAAGTTGCGTTAGGAAACTCTTGTATCGCACCCTCTCTAAACTCATCTGTTAAAAAAAAAAACATATGTTCAAAATTCAAACGGTCTCTCTCTCTCTAAACCCATGCGTGATTCCTTGATCTCGCATCCCTCGTCTCTCGATCGATTGAAGAAACTGGGTTTGTTCCCCAAGACGATGTGCTGTACCGACACCTGAGAAACGCTTGTGTTCTGCGTGCTGCTCCACTACTGGAGGCGCTGGGGAGGCTGGAGAAGGTGGTGTTGGGTTCGTACGAAACTTTTTCGACAAAACATCATATGCGCAGCGGAATATAATGTATATATGTGGATCTTCTTTAGGGACTACTCATACATTTCAATCGAAAACTAAAAATATGCATCAAGAGGGATCGAAGGCTTACCTCGAAGAGCGTGCTTGAGCCGACTTGATCACTATGTTCTTGAGTTCGATAAATGTCGAGCTTCTAGTTCTGACACACCATCAATTGCGTGGCGACGGAAGACGAAGCTTGTGAACGTTCACTCCTCGGTCATGCTGGCAACCTTTGAGAGGCAACAACAAAGCTTGGTCTTGGATCACAAATCACTCAAGGCTCTCAAGTGTTTCGTGTAAGAACAATTCTCGTGTATGCATAAAAGAAAAACACACAAAAACTCACGCGATATGAGCAGAAACAAGAAGGAAAAACTTACCTTTCCTTTAGCCTCTACCCCTATTTATACGGGTTGGGGTAACCCTTAAAACTGCCCTACATTAGGGTGGTTTTTGGGGCAGTAGCTAGTCAAAGGTGGTGGCGCTGCCAATCAGTCCTGCCTCGCGCTGTTTTGTAGTTCGTCTTGCGTGTCTTCGCGTTTTTCTCACTTGTCTAACGGATAACAAACCTTATCCTTTGACATTTATTGAATAAGAAATCTTATCTCTTATCATCTTGTGATTCGTCAAATGTCACATTAGTATGACATTATGCTGAGATCGCGCTTGCATCACATGTTTATCCGTTCATGATTTATAAATTAGAATCAAATCCTATTTGATCTAATTTCACTCGACTATCTCTATAGTCGTAATTGCAAACACCTTTACAGTTCCATCTTCCATTTTAATGTCGTTACACATTGGTTATGGTGTGTGACATCCCTAGGTTCACTAATGAACTGACAGTAGGACTTATACAAATCAATTAGTATCACCAAGAGAATTGATTGTCCCTAAATAATCTTTGGGTTTTGCAAGCCATGAGTGACATCTAGCAATATATCATGGCTTCCCAGACAGTGTGAATATTGCAAGAACATAATGAACCTGTCAGCTTTGGTTTTACAATGTAAGTCAATCCTTCTGTCTTACCATGTCTGTATCGAACAAAGGTTATGGATTATAGTTAATCCACCAATTCGATCATATGTATCAATCTATTTGATGTGCAATAACACGAGACATTCTCGTCAACCCCGACTGATGATTTTCCATGCACCGTCACGAATAGATGGCATAGGACATTAACCTCATACTTAAACAAGAAGACAGATCCCACTGTCGCATACACCTATGACTTTGTACGTAAATGAACCATGACCATCAAGCACTGATGGTCTATCGCCATCTAAACAATCATGAAATCGTTAACAGAGCTGGGCAGCTTGAGGAGGTGGGCCGACTCTAATCATGCAGCTTCGCCTCTCCATTGATCTCTGAATGCTTTCTCTGGCATGCCTCAGTGCGTCGAGCACTTCACTGACGCTCGCACTCATTATCTTCCTCTTCGCATTCTGCTCTTTGCTCTCTGGCTCGGCTTCTGCCAAAGTGACTGGAACTAACGCTAATGAATTATCCACCTGATCAGCATCATCAAGACTGTTCTCGTTCTCCGTCACCGAATTCCTCGTGCTTGTACAGCTGAAGAAGAAAGTTGTGGGGAAATGTAATCAAATTTGATCCAGATAAGCAAAACCCAGATTGAAAATAGTTAGAAGAACGCACTAAAGTGAAAAAAGAAAAAGAAAAAGAAAAAAGAGTTGGCCGCTTAAACCGTAAGGAATCGAATGTTTGTAGCTATGGCCATCTATCTTGAATTCGTTGTATGCATGGCCCGATTTCTCAGAGGAAAAATCTCCGGCGTCGGCATCACGCCTATCTAAGGCGAGAGCTTTTTCAGGAGCATTAAGCTCCAGATGGGGCGATGCGCCTTTGTTCCCGAAACGAGACTTAGATTCTAGTTCTGCTTCTTCAGTAACTTTGGCTTCGGAGGCGAATGTGACTGTGAAAGACGAATCGGAGGAGACGAAGCCGGTTCCGCAGATGTTGGATTGCTCTGCTTCACGCAATGCGGGTGAGATTAGCAGGGTCTCAAGCTTCTTCTTCAGGAGCTTGAGCTTCTTCTCTGTGTTCGCCCTCATTTGGGTCTCTTCTCGCAGCTGGTTCTCTAGTTCCACCAACTGTGACAGTCGAAGGAAAACTGAAAATTAAGGGGACAAAGAACAAACCCAACAAATCTCGAGCAGTGTGTAGTTTAAACTCGGTAGAAGGAGCAAGAAAGGGGAAAAACAAAAGGAAAAGAAAGCATGAAGAAGAGACCTTGTTGGCCATGAGCTGAGCTTGTTCTCTAGCAAATCTGGAGGCCTGTCTCTCTGCAAGGAGTCTTCCTCTGAGGCACTCCTACCCTCCTCCTCTTCTCTAATTTCTGTGATACTGTATGGAGAACAGCAATTCATAACCCAAATTAACGCGAGAGAGAGAGAGAGAGAGAGAGAGAGAGAGAGAGAGAGAGAGAGGGAGAGAGAGAGAGATGGGAACCAACCTCAATGGTCTTTCTTCTTTGTTGAAGGGTGTCATCTTCTTCAAGAAATGTGAAACGCCTCGTCGGAGAACTCAGAAGGAGAAGCAGCTTCTCTTCCCTTCAAGAGCAATGTCTTGTAATCCACGTGAGTTCACCATCAAAACGACAACTTCGGAGTGGTTTTGTCTTGTCATCAACCTCTCATCTCGTGTTAATTATCATGTAAAAGATCATCATATTAGTCGATGAAAAATGAAACTATATTTAATAATTTTCTAAACGAGATGATAGACCGCTGTTGGATACTAATTTTAGCTCACTCACTGGAATATCCATTTACAATTCACGATATTCAATAGATTGATTATAAAATCGGTTTTGCTAAATCTTGTCATTCTTCCAAGATTTGTTTCGTATTTGACTTGATATAGTTGATAAATAGATCCATCACAGTAAAAGAAGAACGATGAGATTCACATTGTAAATGAGATTGACTTGGATAGATTAAATAAATTTAGGCTAAAGTGTGCTACTTTCAAAAGGTTTTGTTTGTTTCACGAAAAATAGATGATTTGAAAATTTTTTACCTAAATATGTTTGGTTCCATTGCTTGAAATAACTAATCGATAAAAAAATAAAATTATATTGAATCATTTTCACAAATGATTAAAATATATTTCATTAAATTATTTTTTTAAGCGATGCATGCAATTATTTTTTTCAACAAAGTATCTTTGAAATTATTTACTTTTTGCAGAAATTTAAAAGATAAAACCGTTGATCTTCATCGTTCTTTTCCTTGAATTACTGTCATTTTATTCTTTACAGTTACTATCATTTAATAAGTATTGTTCCATCGTTCAGCAAGAGACAGTCCCGGTTCCTGCACGGATTTAAAATTTGCAAATACGAGGACAGATTTTCCCTTTTTGGGTTTTTGGTTTTATGATTTAGATAACAAATATGAATTTTAGTTGCTGCTGGACGTGACGCCGTGAGTTGTCCCTCTCCCTCTCCCTGGCATCCTGCCCGTGCCCATTCCGAAGGGGAGTTAATTATCTGACTTGATAGGGGACCAAAGGCAGCAGCGCCAACCCAAAAATAGCGTTCAAAATGTACGACCATTTTTTCGTTTTGGCAATCAGAAATTATTTCGATTAAAAGCAGCAAAGAATAGGGGTGAACATCAGAATCGGACCGAATTGGACGACTCTTGAGAGAACTAAACCGAGTTCCAATTCCTAAAATTTGGATTTGGTGATTGTTGGTTTGGTTTTCTGTTTGCAATGTGGAATCTAACCACTCAAACTGCTCAGATTGGATTAATTCCTTTTTTATTAGCTGATTAATGATGCTTCATCTTATTTCATCATATATTTAAGATATGCATGGCAAGAATTCTGATTCGAAAAAGTGATTTTGACTAGAATTGATTTTTTTTGAAAAATTTTATTTCATAGATGAGCTTTAGAGAATTAGAACGTGTTTGATAACTGTATAAAATTTTTGTTCTTGAAAATAAATTCTCTTCCTAATTCTTTTCAAATAATTACGTAGTTTCTTTGTGAAATTTCATCATACATTTTTAATTAATTGAAGATTTAATTCATCTTGATTCTTTTATATAACATATTACATATAACATTTTTTCGTGCTATTTTGCCTAATTGTCATGTCATGAGAAGCCATTTTAAGCTTAAAAAAGGAGAGACCATACTGGGTTAGCATGTGATTTTAGATTAGCTTGGGCCCTCTCAGGCCTGCACCAAATCGCAATGAGGGAATATCAAATTCAATCTTAGTATGATCAGTGGCATGTGTATGTGTATATTTAAATGGAGTTGCCATCAATCTTTGAGAAAGGTAGACTGGAAACCTTATTGACCAGTCGGGAGATATTATTTGATTCTATGCAACTAGAGAAATCTAGGGTTCGGGGACTTGGTTACATTGATAGCTTTCGACATCGAAGTTGAATGTTTTCTAAATATGTTTTATGCAAATTTTCAATTTATTTTTAAACCTATGAGATAAGCTATTGCTAGGTGTTCACGTATGTTGTTTTGCCTTTTTTTCAAATTTTCTAAAACTAGACTAAGTATAGACTACCCAAACCTAGGCAAATCACAACCAATGAAATCAAAACGCAATCAAACAATCATGGCATTGACAAATCGTATCATAAAATCCTAATGAAGCCCTAAAGGCTTAAAGAAATGTGATTCAGCTTTAATTTCAAAGGTGTTTATGATTTTCCTAAAAAAGAACAAATTTTATGAAATCTAGGACTATATTTATTACAACGAGGTCAAACTAGCCTAATCTATGCTTTTTCTATTTTTAGGATTTTTTTTTTAAAATTTTCTGATTTTTTAGAAATTTTTCTCATTTTTAATTTATTTTAGTTTTTATTATTTTATATATTTTTCTTTGAAAATAAGACCTCGTTCTGTTTAGGTTGAGGAAAAAGTGATAAGAAAAGTAAAAGAGAAAAGGAAAAGATGTTGGACTTTATTCTGTTTTATGATTTTGAAAAGTGATTCTTTTTTTTAGAACCAACTTTTTTTTATTCTTGTTTTTGCTTCAAAATTGTCTTCGGGAGCAAAATCAATCATTGACATCCAGGCCCTTAGTATCTTACCATTGAGATTTTCATTGATTAGAGATCCAAAATACCGAAGAATGATATTTTAAACTATGCAACAATACTTGCAATCTTGTAGGGAATAGAAAAAAAAAAATGGTATTACCGCCTGTCCTCGGACCCACCTGGGAATTGAATTGAATTGGTCTGTCCGATACTCGGTTCTCTAAAATTGTGAACCAGTCTTTCTAGTCCATTTTCCAATTCTAAGGTGGGAATCGATTACCTTACCAAAAAGGGTGTAGCTTCGTTTGATTACTTACCCCTATTGTACACCGGCTTTATTTTACTATAACATTGCACGAGCAATATGTAAAATTGAAAATGTACTTCACCGTAAGTTATTTGAGTAATTGTACCACACTTTATATTGATTTTACCTCTTTTGAACAAAATAAAGGCAAAATCCCTAGTTTGTATTTTATAATAATTTATGGTATTGGGACCCGATTACAATTAGAAAGCTCTTAATGTCATTTTTATACTATGAAATATTTTTACATGTAATCAGCCACATTTTATCCTATTCAAAGAAAATGATAAGGATCTTGTAAGGAAATACTTTATGGGAAGAGTTATAGATATTGTAAAAGTATTTTGCTAATTGCTAATTTGCGACATCAACACTCATTATAACTATTCTTTTTTTGGCTTGCGCTATTTCTAACCCCTTATTGGCTTGTGACACCCCTTTAGATTGAATTGACTATATTGCCCCTTGCGTGTCCCACTCTTGATTTAAGATTATTTCCTACCTTTTTTTTTCTTCTTTTTTCATTTGTTTTCAATTTTACTAGAGACGAAACTACTCATGTTTCAATCCACCTGCTGGTGGCCTAGTTGGTAAGAGCTATATGACCTGGAGGTCATGGGTTCAAACCATGGCGTTCACGCCAGGGCTAGGCGGCGTTTGCGCTAACACTGGTGTCTAATTCGGAGTGCCGTGGTGGTGGGGTCTTGCGGCCTCCTCGGGGACTAGTCGTACTTCACCGCTGGTTCGAGCGCAAGCTCGCCGGCCGCGCGGAATCTTGGTCATCAAAAAAATAAAAAAAACTATTCATCTTCCTCTCAAACTAGGTGAGCGGTTCCAGGTTCCGGGTAGGTTTCCACTTGGAACCTGGAACTTACTCGCTAGTACAGGTTCCTCATTTTTTGGAACCTAAAACTTACCTGCATACCGTAGAACCTAGAACCTACCCTATCATAGGTTCCAGACCCGATTCCAGGGTACCTGGGAACTTGCCAATATAACTTCCATTGCATCAAAACAAAAGACATTCATATAGATAATTTCATTAAGATAGAGACAGAATAACGAAAGCATGAATGCAGGCACAAAAAATATTATGCATCATAACAACCCACTAAGTTATATTCATAACACCCAAGTCCCAGACCAAAATCCCATCGATCGAAATGTAACAATTCTAAGTGCAAAAATCAAACATAAAAAGGACAAGCTCAAAAGTAAAATCAATAGTACCCTAGAACACGTCTCTCTTCGTAGACTCTGGACAAATCACCTCCTCATTCGCGATCTCCATATCCTAGAAAGCCTAAGTTAAAGTTTAAAAGTAACGGTTCCGGTTCCGGTTCCGATTCTGGTTTTAGTTAGGTTTCATAGAAAACCAGGAACTGGAACTGGAACCGGCGTTTCTCAAAATGCGGAACGAAACTAGACCCTAGTTTCCTAGAACCTGGAACCGGACCGGGAACCACAGGTTCGGTTCTCCGGTTTCTGGTTCTACTCTGGAACAACGCCACCCCTATCTCAAACAATATTATTAGGTTAAATGTGGGGTACACTCTTGATTTAGACTAATGCTTTCCTTTTTTTTTCCCTCCATTTGGGAAAAAATCGTGTACTTTTTTTTCCCAAAAAATAGTTTATTTGGTAGATAGCTAACTAAATATCATGTTTTCTGACAAAAAAAAAGGCTAATTATTCTATTAATGAGTTGTGTATTTCTTTATTTTTTGTACTAGGAAACTATTATTGAATAAATAACTTAAGCACAAGTAAGAGGATAATCTATGTGTACATTGTGTATAATGCATACACCAACTATAATATTTCATTTTCAAGTAAATTCTCGTAAATTTGATCTAAAAAATCAAAGTAAAAAAAATCACGATCATGAGAATAATGTAAGGATATAAAGTAAATAATTTGCAAATAAAACTAACATTTCATACTCTAGTATATGATTAGTGCTTGCTTAGATTATAGGTCATATATTCTTTATATGAGTTTTTTTTAATGAGTGGAGGGTCCCACTCCAGTATCCGCTTAATAATGGAGAATAAGTTCAGAAGAAGATAATTATGAAGGAAGCGCCGAAATGTAATGTGTGAGGAAGAAGTTGCCCGGTGAAAAAAAAGAGTTGTTTGCAATGGATGTGGGTAATTTTTTTTTTAGTAAAATTGAAAAAAGAAAGAAGAAAGAATTAAGAAATGAAAATTACATCAAAAGGGGACCGACGAGGGATAATGTGGTCAATTTAGTGTACTAGTGGTTGTCAAAAGTTAATAAAGGATGGAAATAGCGTGAGTTTTTTTTTTTGTTAACGAAATTCGTGGTATAAAATGAGGTAAGCACCAATCCTAGTTGGAAGGGTGATCAGCCCTTAAATTATGACAAAAAAGCTACCCCAATTGCTTGGGTGGCATCTAAGCGGCAGTCCACTTGGTGAGAATTGCAGAAAAAGCAATTCTCATAATAAAAAGAAGGCATCTCTAGTTTATGTAGAATTAAGAAAGTGTTTGTAGCTTGCGTGGATTTAAATTGCATCATACCCATGTGCAAATGATTGATAACATTAATTAGTATCTTTTTTTTTTAAATAATGAAAAGCATATGATTGAGAGTTGTCTTGACTTGCACTTAAAGATTTCACTATTTTTTTTTCTCTCCCATTGCACTTGAAGATTTCACTAAATCTGCCTCTAACAATGGACTAAACACTCATATTAATTAATCATGTAATAATCGTAAAATCAAACATTATGTGATTCAAGCTAGGGTGTGAATCGGAACTAGTTTAACCATCCTTGCGCTGCACCAGTTTGTTTGGAGAATCTTATGTTGAGAAACTGTTACGAAATAGCAATTGGTGTGGAATTATTTCTTCCATAGATACATTAAATTAACCATATATAAGTAGAGATTCCAATCGTTCAAATGAAAACTCAAAATGATTTATTTTCTTAGAAAGTTTCTACATCAAACCAACGAACAAGGTTACAGTAAATACAGTCTATAAAAAGAGAGTTTCAAAGTAGGACATGATACAAATTGAGGGGTGCATAAAATTTTCTTTTATTGTTATAAGTCATCAAATTTTCTTTTGAAAAGAATGAGAACAATCATTTATAACACTTTGCTTTAGCGTTTGAAGCGGCACATAATAATCATATGTTCTGTCAGTTTTAAAGCAAATAAAATGAGGCAATGGAACATATTCTTTAGCTGATAAGGTAATTTAGAATTTTTAAAATTCCCCAAAAACACTAGGGTTGACACAAATACAAAATATTTAGAATTGAATTGACAAAAAAAAGGTAAGATTAAGCCCTTTTTGGTAATTCTTCCATTGATCATGTCTTTCATAAGAATGAGCAACCAAATTAACAAAGAGACTCAAATAAGAGAAGAATTGATCAATTGGAGTGACCTCTTTTGAAGCCACAACCAATGTCAATTGAAGCTGATTAGCTAGACGATAGACGAAATACGTACACTGATATTCATGAACAAAGCTTGCGAACCATTCCATTCCCCACCTATGTTCTTCCCAGCGAAATCCATCAACTGTAAAATGTAAAAGCCTTAGCTCCGCGGCGTTCCAATGGCTATTGGATTGTTAGATAGAGAGCACGGAAGATAAAAGGATGGAGCTGGAGAAAGTTACAAAAATTTTTATTTAAGTGGCTATGTTTGTCCTTTCGACCGCATATAATAAGAGTTTGAAAGCTGAAAACATTTTCAGGAAAAATAATTAAATTTTAAAAGTAATTTGAAAATAACATGACATGCGCAAGATTGATTCGCTCGATAATTCCAATAGAAGAGTTGGCTTCATTTCATCGGTTTCTATGTATATATTTAAAGAAGCAGAGAATAACGGACTAAAGAAATTATTAAATTTGCGAGGTTCTTTTAGAGTGGTAACAATAAAAGCATAAATATTTTTATTTTCCAAAGGGTAGTTTTAGCATTAGAATGATCTTCACGAAAGCTACTTTAAAAATGACCTAGTAACGAGGATATACTTAGTTTTCCCAATCTTGCTCTAGCATTATGACGATATTAATTTTTATTGTCAATTTTCTTTCCTTTCTTTGTTAACGATTTTATTGATTTCACGGAGGTACCATTTTGTTTTTCCTTTGGGGACTAAAGTTGGATTAATATGGCTCTACAACCTTTCCCAAATTAGGCTGCTCCTCTCCGATTAAAATTTGGATCAAGTTTTAGGGGTTTTACTCTATCGAATTAGATCGAAATATAAATCTAAAAGTTCCTTACAGGTATTTGATCTGTGTTCTTTCAACATATTGATGTTGGTGTCTTTGCAAGGCGATGATGATGAGAGCGTCGATCCTAGACGCGCGCTTGCAATGGAGTGGGAGATTTCGATGTGTGCTATCACTGAATCTGGTGATTGGCCGTCGAGCATTCACTAGGACAGATCTATTTTTAATGGATGAGAGTTTGTTGCAAACTATAGATCGTGCTGCTTTGTTATGTGCTTTTAAGTTTTTGCTTTGTTTTGCTGTTATTTGGATTTGTTAGACTCGAAAGCCATCATGTACTTCTTGAATATTCTGATATATGAATGGCTCTTTCTTTGGACAAAAAAAATTATTTGGTGATAACATTCTTCTTCATTAATGAAAAAAAGGTAATAAACGATGTATAGCATTTAATTTTGATGATGGCATTTAAACGTTAACAAGATAAACAATAAATTTCATTGTTGTCTTTGTTATAAATATATTGATGGGATCTATCATCCTTCACCTTCTCTATTATTATTATAACGTCTTCTGCCTTTCCATCTTTCCCATTATTGTAACCTATTCGCCTTTTCATTTCATCCATTAGTAATATTAACTGAACCATTCAGTACCCTCTAGCCTATAAATAGAGGCTTTGTAAACTGGTGGAGAATGGAAGAGAGTTAACGTTTGCTCCCCACTTCTTTCTTGTCTCTTACTTTCTCTCATTATATTTCGAGTTGATTTTATATTTTATGAGCTGATTCCAAGGATCACCATTTACTTCACAACACGTTATCAGCATGAGCCTGTTAGAATCTTGGATATCACTCAAGGTAACATATCTTTATCTCTTCATTATCTAATATCTTTTTTCAAGTATTTCAAACATTACCAAGAGAGTTTGCAACGTTAGATATTACCGAAGTAATTATCTAATATGGATTTTTGATGTCAAGATACACTTAACATCATTAGACCTTAGTCGTTCTATTCTCCCAGAATCTAATTATATTCCAGCCCAGAAGGCTAAGGCTCTTATTTTCATCCACCACCATTTACATGAAGATTTAAAGACTGGTATCTGACTAAGGAGGACCCCTGCAGTTCTATGGTAATCCCTGAAGGATCGCCTTGATCATCAACAAGAAAGTGGTCCTTCCCATGCAGATTTGAATGGATCAAACTTACGCTTTCCAGACTTTAAGTTTGTAGCAGAATATAATTCTGCTATCATCGAATTGTATCCCAACTAAGACTCTTGGCCAGCAGATCATGAGATGAAATATTGAAAAAAAACATTATCCATCTTCCATGCCAATAACTTGTACTCCAGCAGCAGTATAGGGCAAAGAATTATTCTAAGCATTCAGGTTAATTTTTGCATTACTTGTAGCTAAAAAGCACAACCAGTTGTTGATGCAAAACCATAATTCTTACCCTACTGGGATCTGTACTGTGCCTAAAGCCACATGTTGCACGGCATAAAAACAAGGAGCCAGGGGCATTGGAAGGGCAAAGGGTGTAACTTGAAAAATCAGCCTTATAAGATTGAGATAGAGGTTCACAAGGACATAAACGGGTTCATAAAGAAAAGAAGAGAAAAGAAACTACCCAACCGGTTGGTGCCAATGTTGTTATAGATGTGGTTCTACAGGCCATTGGTCTCGCACTTATCGCACCCCCAAAGTACCTTGGTAGACCTCTATCAAAGAGAGCAAGATGGGAGAAAAAGGGAAGCCAATGTTGCAACCAAAGCCCTCACTAGAGAATAAAGAATCATCTCTTGACAATACATCTCTTGATATTGATCATTTTAATGATTTAGATCATTTGATGATTTTATATTGTAAGTTCATATTAATGTTTATTACATGTATTCCCTTAAGTTTTTGAATAATAGTTCATGTTTAATATTATAATTTCATTTTTATTCTTTTTTATGTTAGTAATCAGTGATGCTAAGCAATCACCTCGAGGAGACACAATGGTATTTTTGTCTTGTAGACAGTGGTACTACGCATACTATTCTCCAGCAGAGGAATTCTTTTGAGACATTGAAAAAAATGCGAAGGGAATTATATACACTATTTTAGGTGATAGTAACATAATTACAGGCTCGGAAGAGCTTATGTAATACTAACCAATGGGCACAAAGTTTTTCATAATGATGCTTTATTTGCCAAGTCTAAAAGGAACCCCTACTTAGCTTTAAAGATATTCGTTTCAATGGCGTTTCACGTTGAAACCAGACCGACTCAAAGGTGGTAAAGAATACTTGTATCTAACCCAGATGAGTAGATACAGAAAAATAAATTATAGAAAAGTTACCATCATTCTCCTCCGACGTTTATACTATACTTACATAAGTGTAAGTAATATAACATGTTACAATGAACTTGAAGTTCACAAACCCAGAAGGTTTAAATTACGGCATGACTGTGAGGTCACCCCAGGGTCAAATATGATACGACGAATATTGACACATTCTTGGGCAA
>JAGVVM010004626.1:0-16626 GCA_019149425.1 Psidium friedrichsthalianum | reverse complement strand
TTTGGGCACTCCAGGACTCCCTTTACCGACGAGAAGCAGATTTTTTTTCCACCTCAGGAACGCCTTTTTCGAATGTGAGGTAGACCGTACTCTATTTATGATTTGGGTTATCTACATCATCGAACACCCAAAACGTAGGCCAAGCCACCTGTTGGCGTTCTTTATTACTACTTTTATTCTATTTCTGCAGTTTAATTCCATACCATTAAACCCCCAGAATGGTTGGGGCCGAGCACTTGCTAGGGTCTTTATTCCTGCTTTTGTACTCTATTTTTATCCCCGCGTTTGATTTCTACATATTAAATCCTAGAAATCGGTTGGCCGAGCCACCCTGCTAAAGGTTGTAACACCGAACAAAAGTCATTAACTCACTCCCTCTTATGCTTCAAGGAATTTAATGCTATTCTTTATATACTGCTTTTTATATCGATCTTTTAATATGCGTTTATATTCAAAATATTTTGCATCCTCGGTCTCATTAATTTGAAAATACCAAAAAATGTCATTCATGTGCATTTCGTATAGTATAGTTCATGTATACTTTGCAATGCCGCATACGTATTCGTATTGCAGTTCTATATTTTTTCTATTCGACCTCAGATCGCGGTAGGCTCTACCTCCTACTTGGTGATATAAAGATCTCATGTATTCTGTTAACTGATTTTTTGATATGTATGTGTCGTATTCGTATGTCACGTACGCATGTGACATGCATACGTCGTATTCGCATATACGTATGCATGTCGTATTCGCATATACGTATGCATATCGCATTGCATGTCACGTATGTACGTCGTATTCGTATTGGTTATAATTCATGCATATCCTAAAAAAAATAAATAAACCTTAAAAATTAGCAAACGGGCCATTTTCGACTGGCCAATCCTATTTTTGATGATTTATACACGTGTTGTGTCCACATGTTCGTGTTCACACATGTCGTGTACGCATGTCCACGTATGCATGATTCGCACACATCATTACATGTGCATGCCCATGTACGCATGTCGCGTTCTCATGCCCATGTACGTATGTCGCGTTCACATATCGTATTCATGTCTTCTATCGCATGTCGTATTCATACATCTTCATATCCGCGTGTCTGTATCATATACCTACACACGCATGTCAACGTACGTATATCGCGTCTGCATTCTACGCTCGCGTGTCACATCTACATGTTAACGTTCGTATTTCGCATCCGCAGTCTACGTTGTATGTCGCATCCGCATGTCTACGTTCGCGTGCTATATTCGATATCCACGTTTATATGCCGTATTTGCGTGTCCACGTTCACATGTAACGTACGTTCATGTTTACATGTCATATTTGTATATCCATGCTCGCATATTTATAATTACATGTCTGCGTTCGCATGTATATTCACGTTTTGCTTATCTATGCACCCATTACCATCCATGCATTTCATCTAAAAATAAAAAATATAAAAAAAAAAGAGAGGAGAAGATACACTTCACTAGAGCCTTAGGCGTGTAACCAAAGCTCGAGTTGATCAATTAGGATATCCATAGAATTAAGGTACGAAAAGAGGCATTAGTTTTAATTAACTAGTGTGACCAAGTCCCCGAACTCATAATCTCTAGTTCGCAAGAGTAATTTAGTTCTCCAGCTAATTTACTTAGGTTTCTAATCGACCTAACAAAAAATGATTAGTGACGACTCTTAAATTTTAAAATCATTGGAACAAAGAACCTAAGTTGTGATTCGGTAAGACTTGGAAGGATCCGAATTAGGTTAGTCATTAACCTGATAATCCGTTAACCTGAAATTTCGATCGCATGATTTTTTAGGTCACAACAATGATACTAAGTCACATGGGTTTTATTTTCCTCTTAAAGAAAAAACCTTCTCTTCTTCTCAACGATACAAAAAAGGTTGAAAATAAAAAAGGTTAAGCCGTTTACAACAACATAACTAATCATGGCCTAAATTTGAAAATCAAAGTTTTTCTGACTTTTGTGATGATTTTTCAATTTAGCACAATTTCTCTTCTCCTTAAATAGCTATTAGGAGGTATGCCCAAGCAACCATGGATAGTCACATCGAGGTGTCTCAATAAATACTTGAGAGCTATCGTTATTTATTATGGAAGACGCATGTTTATTCATCTTATCCCTTTATGCTAGATGAATAAAGTCCAAGATCTTGATAAAATAGGAACGATTCAACAAGGGTCAAGGAAGCGTCGTCGGGTCATCAGCGGCGTGATCTTCAAAATTGAAGATTCTTCACAGGACCCTATGCCAGATGGCACCACGAGAATGGTTGACAAGAACCAGGGCTGAACCTGTGACATTCTGAAAATTCGACCCATTATCGGGGTTCTGTAATAAAGAATGGATGTATTTCATTAACGCACTCTAGTCGAATCTCACTCGGAATTAGCTACTCTGAGATGACTAACCGAAGGGGAAAAGCTAATTGGGACTTTAAAATACGTAGACCTGATCAGTCGATACGTGTATCTCCTAAACAGCCACACCGTGGTCTGAGCATTCGCTAGAGTCGATGTTTAATGGATTAGGCCACAAAACGAATTCGGATCTTAGACAATCGAGTTCTCACGAACGTTACAGTTAAATTTTAGACATAGTCACAGTTAGCGCAGCAGATTCACCAGATTGATTGGAAGTGTCGAGCAATGAGACCTTAAGTCGAAATTGACCGGTTCGCCCCTGGTTTGCTATAGACTCCCGAGATCATGGGTAATGGTAGTTGTGGTTTCGAGAGCTCGTTAGTTTAGAATAATGGTTAGTCTAAGTTCGTTCGCGCTTGAACCAAACCAATGCATTTGGCACGCATTCTAAGAAAGTGTCTCGTCGGTTGTTCCATTATTCTTGTCGCGTCGATCAAGTGTCAAATCAATCTATCCATCAGTTAAGTTGTCGGGCAAATCAAGAGTCATTCTAAAGGATAATGAAAGGTCAACTCACTCATAATGACTCATAAGCTCGCTCATCAATACTAACTCCCATGACCTTTTGTCTTCTTCCCATAATGCTTCATAAACTCCCTCTCTGTCTCTTCATTCCCTTTTCCCCATTAGGTTAAAAGACTCTTCATCTCATTCTCTCCCTCACGAATCTCTCTCTCTCTCTATTTTCGGCCAAAGATACTTCATGCCCGAGAGAGCCCGTCTTCTCGGATTTCAGCGCGCGTCCGACTTGAAATCGCTCGTTCAAGCTCATCCGGAGTCCAAATCGATCACCGTTTTCTCCTATGCGACCGTAAGACCTTGGGCTTCGAGGATCTAAAGGTATGTTGGCTGGAAATTTCCTAAAATTTCGTGGATCAGTGATGAACAGAGGCTGATCGTAGGGAGTCAAGCTCCACCGCCGCCGTCCGCCGTCCGCCGATGCTCCGGCACCTCCGTACCCCACACTCACCTCGTTCTCATTCTTTCCTAGGTCTAGACGACACCTGGACCACCCCAATCTCACAAGCTCAGCCCCGGGACCATCCCCCTTCGAGAGCCGCCGGTTTCCGCTGAGAACCATCGTGCTCCGCCGCCGTTGCTCTTTTCATCGTTGCTGTCCAGCCTTTGTACAGTCCATTTCTGTGGCCTTCAAGCATCGTTAAGGTAAGCGCAACCTCTAAACCCGGCCTAGGAATGTCGTACGTGTATGTTAGGCTATAGGGTGCTCAGTTGGTTAGGAATGGTTAGAGTTCGATGAGATTCGTAGCTCGGATTGAACGGTTTGTTTGACGGACTGATTTAGGGTCTCGTGATTTACTGTTCATGTCAGCTTTACACTGTTCATAGGTCGTTGAGGGCTGGTCTCGAGTAATATGCGGGGTTATTTGATGTTTAGTGAGGGAAAAAGGGAGTTTTAGGCTTGAAAATGCATATTTAGACTTGGTGCACTACACGAGCTCATCGTTCGAGGTCCGAGAGATACTGTTCACGAGGGTTATATGCTGTTCACTGTCCATAAGTTGCTGCTCATGAGTTTTTCCATGTGTATCCGTGTTGATTTGTGTGGTTCGGAGGCCCGTTGGTACGATCTAGCTCGTAATTGACATATTTGCTTACGCAGATGAATTATGGCATGCTTGAATGATATTTGGGGGTGCATGTTCATGTTCATGCTAGAAAAAGAGTTGAGGTCTGAGAATGTGTTGCATGAGTTGCTTATTGGTATGCCATGTCGGATGCTCGGAATTCCATGAATTGATCTGTAAATGAATTAGCATGCCTAGTGTGATCACTTTGAATTATTTTCATGCATGATGGACATGATCGTATGGCATGTGTAACAATGGAATTGAGCATTTGCATATTGCCCTGAGGTGCCTATATGACACGGGGTGGAGGGCGGCCCTGAGGCGTATTTACGCGGGGAAATTGGAGAGACAAGGGTGCCGACCTGAGGCGTCCCATACGCGGGTTGAGGCACAGTGCGCCCTGATGCGTTTGACGCGGGGTAGCTAGAGTGATAAGCATGCCAACCTGAGGCGTCCCACACGCGGGTTGAGGCATGGACCTGAGGCGTATGATACGCGGGTCAGACCTGATGCGTTTAACGCAGGTCGAATTGCATCCTGGTTTGTGAAATGAGCATTAAAGAATTTATCACGATATGCATGATATTGATGTCTGTGGTTTGAAACTACCATATATTTGTGTTCGTGTGATTGATTGCCGTATATCCATCGGACTGTGGAATTATCATGACTCTGTATGATATTGATTATCTGAATGAGATTAAGAACCTAGACTGGTATGTTAGGGTCGATCGGGAAGCGTGCCTCATCCTACGCTAGGCTTAGTGGTGAGCTTGCTGAGTTTCGACTCACTGTTGTTGTTAAACCATTTTTTTTCAGACCCTCGACCGCGAGAATGAATATCCCTTCTGTTCGCCACGGGATACCGGTAGAGATAGAGTCCGTGACGACAGTGTTCTCGTTGGTGGATGGTAGAGCCTATGAGAGGACCTCTAGTACTATATGGGTCGATGAGGGATGCCCGCTTTTGATACCCCACCGATACGAGGCATGGAAGTATAGGGCTGGGTTAGTGTTTAGAGGACCGCTGCAGGGCTTTGACGTCCCTTTTGGTGTGTTGGGCGAGCGTCCAGCGACTTTTGGGGGTGAGGTAGTGAACCCCGACCCGAACCAGCAACTACCCGAGGAGGACTGGCCGATGGAGATTGATGGTCATGACGAGGGGGACCCGATGGACAGCGACCGTCCGACGCCCGAGGAGTCCGACCCCGAGGAGTGGCCATCATCTGAGTGGAGCGAGGCCGAGGACGAGTAGATATTGAGTCCTATGTTTCATTTTTTTCATTTTTTTTCTTTTTTGTGTAGTCACCCTGTTAGTTTCTTTTTTAGGGTTGTATTTAACGCTATGCTTATGTTTATGAACGGTTATTTTATATCATCGTTATTTCTCTCTTCTCCCTACCAATCTTCTTTTGCATGTTTGGGTGTTAAGGATTTGCTTTTGCTAGTGCATTATCTGTTAGTCGTTGTTTGGTTGCGACGGTTCCTGGGTCTCGTTCGCATTGGCCAATCAACGTGATCGGAATCGCGGGATGATGCGCGCGTCTGTAGGGCTCAGGGCGTGACATCGCCATTGTTTTGGTATCAGAGCCAGGTCAGCTCGATCAGAAGTTGTTCGAGGATTGGAGTGATAAGGCTGATGATTGTGGCGTAGTAGATAGAAAGACTCTAGGCTTTGGCTTGGAGAGGGCACGAATGCATGATTGAATGGCGCATGTGGTTGCTAAGTTCGTGTTGCTTGTCTTAATCTACCTTAGCTTTTGTGTTGTGAGTTGCTGAGCTGCAGATGCATCTGGACCTGAGGTAAGAGTCTAGACCTTGTCTATGAGATGCTGATGGTTGTTGGTTGGTAGTTTCGGTTGTGCTACGTTGTTTAGAACTGCTAGATCTCGAGTAGCGGATTAGGCCTCTAATTCCTGAATGGAATTATAGCAGGTCTAGGTAAGTGAGATCTGAGAGAATGAGCAACAGGGGCAGAAGGTGTGGCGCAGCAGCGTCAAGTTCGTAGACTCCCACGGCTAGAGGAGACCCTAGGATTGATGGAGTGTTGAGAGCACTTGAGGAAATTGGGAATTTAATGGGCAGGCAGGCTCAGAAAAGGACTGCCTCTGTCGCCCAGGCAGCTAAAGCAGCAGTAGCTGCGGTGAATGGTCACAATGGGATTGGTCATGGGGAACACTAGATGCAACAGTTGGTAGAGCAATTCTTGAAGCTGAAGCCGTCAGAGTTCGATGGAAGTGGTGGTCCGGAAGTAGCTGCTATTTGGGTCGAGAAGCTGGAGAAGGCGTTCGCCTTGTTGGGTTGTTCAGAGGAGCAGAAGGTGTCCCTGGCCGTGTACCAGCTGCAGGGTACAGCTAATGACTGGTGGAAGGCCACCCAAGGACGAGTATTCCCGGAAGGAGTAGCACCTAACTGGACCGCTCTCTTAGCGTTTAATGGGAATTCGCCAAGGCCAGCTATCTATGGATCAGTACGAAGGAGAATTCTCAAGGTTATCCAAGTTTGCCCCGAGAATGATTGAGAATTCGTGGGACAAAGCAAGAAGATTTCGGGAAGGGCTAAAACCAGAGCTAAAGAGCCAGCTGATTGCTTTGGGGCTCAGAGACCTTAATGAGATGTATGAGAGAGTGCAGGCAATCGAGCGAGACTTGGCTGAAAGGGCTGCCGCATCTGGATCACGGTTCATGCCTAGTAGAGATAACAGGAATTTTGGCAAGAGGCCGATGTAAGATACCAGGAGATTTGTTCCGCTCGCTCGAAGAACTTTGAGGAAATCGACGCCTTATGATGGTCCGATCTGTCGTAACTGCGGATGGAAACACAGAAATGCCCCTTGCCCGAAGAAGACCGGGGCATGCTTTGGTTGTGGACAGCAAGGACATCAATTGAGAAGCTATCCGGGGAGAGCGCCAGGACTGCAGTTTCAACAGCAGTGACCCTAGGCTGTGGCCGCTCCACAAGAGAATCAGAACCGTCCACTAGCATAAGGAAGGGTCTACGCAGTAGTCCGTAAGGAGGCTGAAAACACGCTTGGAGTGATCACAGGTACTGTTTCTCTCTGTGGTCATGCTGCATATGCGTTGTTTGATCCTGGAGCGTCGCACTCATTTGTATTTGAGCAGTTCGTTGTGTTAGCTAGCATGGATGTTAAGTTGTTAGATGTTATTCTGCATGTGGCCACCCCGCTAAAGAATAAGATAATTGTCTTGTTAGGATGTCAGGGGTGTAAGATAGTTTTGGGTAATAGAGAGAAGTTAATTGATCTAGTTGTCTTACCCATGTTTGACTTTGATGTGATTGTGGGAATGGATTAGTTAGTTAGACATGGGGCCGTTATTGATTGTGGCAGAAGGGTGATCCAACTTAATCCAGTAGGTCACCTTAGATATGAGTTTTTGGGAAATCGAGGAGGAACCTCGATTCCTTGGATTTCATTGCTGGAGGCGACGAGGCTATTAGATGAAGGCTGTCAAGGATTTCTAGCATCAGTAGCTGATTCGTCAGTCCAAGAAGTGAGACTTGAGGACATGCCAGTAGTTCGGGAGTTTCCGGATGTGTTTCCTCAAGAGTTGCCTGGCTTGCCACCAGAGAGAGAAGTGGAGTTTGTCATTGAATTGGCCCCCGGAACAGAACCGATATCGAAAGCACCGTATAGGATGGCACTGTCGGAGTTGAAGGAGTTAAAGGTGCAAATGCAGGAGCTGTTGGATAAAGGGTTCATCTGCCCTAGTGCTTCGCCGTGAGGAGCTCCAGTACTGTTTGTCAGAAAGAAGGATGGATCGTTAAGGTTGTGTAGAGATTACAGACAGCTGAATCAAGTGACGATCAAGAACAAGTACCCGCTGCCAAGGATAAACGACTTGTTTGATCAATTGCAAGAAGCTTCAGTATTCTCTAAGATAGACCTAAGGACAGGCTATCATCAATTGAGGATATCCCGAAGACGGCTTTTAGGACAAGGTATGGGCATTATGAGTTTATGGTCATACCATTTGAATTGACAAATGCCCCAGCCGCTTTTATGGACATGATGAATCGGGTGTTTAAGGAGTTTTTGGACCAGTTTGTGATTGTATTCATCGACGACATCCTTGTCTACTCAAAGAGTTCTGAGGACCATGAACGACACTTAGAGACTATTCTACGAACCTTAAGAGAGCACTCGTTGTACACCAAGTTCAGTAAGTGTGAGTTCTGGTTAAATCGAGTGGCGTTCCTTGGACATATCGTCTCTGGCGAAGGAATATCGGTAGATCTGACAAAGATTGAGGCAGTGGAGAAATGGCCAAGACCGACAACAGTGATGGAAATACGAAGTTTCTTGGGGTTAGCTGGTTACTATAGACGCTTCGTGGAAAGGTTCACCGCGATAGCTACTCCGTTAACGCGCCTGCTGAAGAAGGAAACGAGGTTTGAGTGGACGGACAAGTGCGAGGAAAGTTTTCAGGAGCTTAAGAACAGGCTAACAACTGCACCGGTATTGACGATCCCATCTGGACCTGGAGGATTTGAGATCTACAGTGATGCATCGTTAAGAGGACTGGGATGTGTCTTGATGCAACATGGACGGGTTGTAGCGTATGCATCTCGGCAATTGAGGCCGCACGAGATAAATTATCCAACGCATGATTTGGAGTTGGCTGCGATTGTGTTCGCACTGAAGATATGGAGGCATTACCTGGTGGGTGAAAGATTTCATATTTATACGGATCACCAAAGCCTAAAGTACTTGTTTTCGCAGAAAGAGCTAAACATGAGGCAGCGTCGCTGGATGGAACTATTAAAAGATTATGATTGCGACATCCTGTACCACCCTGGGAAAGCGAACAAGGTAGCGGATGCTCTTAGTCGGAAGTCGAGCATCGTGCATATGATGGTCAAGGAATGGACCCTGCTCGAAGGAATAAGAGACTCAGAATTCAAGATAGAGGTAGGACACCTCTCGAGTTTGATGGCTACACTGAGAGTCGAGCCGAAGATTCAATTGAGGATTAAGGAGTTGCAGACTACGGATCCTGATATTCAGAAGATCGTATCTATGGACGCAACCAAGAGAAAACCGGAATTTCTTGTGACAGAGGATGGAACATTAAAATTCAAAGGTCGGTTATGTGTACCGAATGATGCAGAGTTGAAGGAAGAAATTTTATCCGAAACTCATCGCAGTAATTACAGCATTCACCCTGGGAGCACGAAAATGTACCAAAACCTGCGTCAGCACTATTGGTGGAATGGAATGAAAGTAGACGTAGCTAAGCATGTAGCTAAGTGCCTGACGTGCCAGTAAGTGAAGGCACAACATTGTAAACCTGGAGGATTGCTACAACCATTGGAAATCCCAGAATGGAAATGGGAGCATGTCACTATGGATTTTGTAACGGGATTGCCAAGGAGTCAAAGAGGAAACGATTCGATTTGGGTTATAGTCGACAGGTTGACCAAGTCTGCTCACTTCATTGCAGTACGAAAGGACTTCGCTTTGGAAAAGCTGGCTGAGTTGTACGTGAGGCAGATTGTTTGACTACATGGAGTGCCAGTGACTGTCACGTCGGACCGTGACCCTCGCTTTACCGCGACTTTTTGGAAGAGTCTGCAGAGTGCGTTAGGGACAGAATTGAGGTTCAGTACGGCTTACCACCCGCAGACTGATGGTCAGTCAGAAAGGACAATTCAAACTCTTGAGGATATGCTGAGGGCTTGTGTGATAGATTTCTAAGGTGGTTGGGAAGAGCAGTTGCATTTGGTAGAGTTTGCGTACAATAACGCTTTCAGCAGAGTATCAAGATGGCTCCATTTGAAGCACTATATGGAAGGGCTTGGAAAACGCCCGTCTGCTGGGATGAGGTCGGCGAGAGAAGTATAACAGGTCCGGAGTTGGTTCAGCAGTCGGTAGAGGCAGTTAAGGTGATCAGAGATAGATTGAAGACAGCCTAGAGCTGACAGAAGAGTTATGCAGATAGGCGACATAGGCCATTGGAGTTTCAAGTTGGAGATCATGTATTCTTAAAGGTGTCGTCGATGAGAGGACTATCTCGATTTGGGAAGAAAGGAAAGCTGAGTCCGAGATTCGTAGGCCCATTCGAGATATTGGAAAGGATTAGGACACTAGCCTATCGTCTAGCATTGCCGCCAAACCTGTCCCAAATCCACAACGTGTTTCATGTATCGATGCTGAGAAAGTACGAGTCGGACCCAAGCCATGTACTTGATCATGAAGTCATTAAAGTGGACGATCGAGTCTCGTACGTGGAAAGGCCAGTGCGGATTGAGGATCGAAGGGAACAAGTTCTAAGAAACAAAATGGTGTCACTGGTCAAGGTAATCTAAGAGCATCATGGGACTGAAGAAGCTACTTGGGAGAGCGAAGAAGAGATGAAGCGAAAATACCCTACCTATTTGAATAGTCAGTTGTATTTGCTTGCTTGGTGGGATGTATTTATAGGTTGTAAATTTCGAGGACGAAATTTTATAAAGAGGGAAGAATTGTGACATTCTAAAAATTCGACCCATTATCGGGGTTCTGTAATAAAGAATGGATGTATTTCATTAACGCACTCTAGTCGAATCTCACTCGGAATTAGCTACTCTGAGATGACTAACCGAAGGGGAAAGGCTAACTCGGACTTTAAAATACGTAGACCTGATCAGTCGATACGTGTATCTCCTAAACAGCCACCCGTTGGTCTGAGCATTCGCTAGAGTCGATGTTTAATGGATTGGGCCACGAAACAAATTCCGATCTTGGACAATCAAGCTCTCACGAACGTTACAGTTAAATTTTAGACGTAGTCACAGTTAGCGCAGCAGATTCACCATATTAATTGGAAGTGTCAAGCAATGAGACCTTAAGTCGAAATTGACCAGTTTGCCCCTGGTTTGCTATAGACTCCCGAGATCATGGGTAATGGTAGTTGTCATTTCGAGAGCTCATTAGTTTAGAATAATGGTTAGTCTAAGTTCGTTCGCGCTTGAACTAAACCAATGCATTTGGCACACATTCCAAGAAAGTGTCTCGTCGGTTGTTCCATTTTTCTTGTCGCGTCGATCAAGTGTTAAATCAATCTATCCATCAGTTAAGTTGTCGAGTAAATCAAGAGTCATTCTAAAGGATAATGAAAGGTCAACTCACTCATAATGACTCATAAACTCGCTCATCAATACTAACTCCCATGACCTTTTGTCTTCTTCCCATAATGCTTCATAAACTCCCTCTCTGTCTCTTCATTTCCTTTTCCCCATTAGGTTAAAAGACTCTTCATCTTATTCTCTCCCTCACGAATCTCTCTCTCTCTCTATTTTTAGCCAAAGATACTCCATGCCCGAGAGAGCCCGTCTTCTCGGATTTCAGCGCGCGTCCGACTTGAAATCGCTCGTTCGAGCTCATCCGGAGTCCAAATCGATCACCGTTTTCTCCTATGCGATCCTAAGACCTTGGGCTTCGAGGATCTAAAGGTATGTTGGCTGGAAATTTTCTAAAATTTCGTGGATCAGTGATGAACAGAGGCTAATCGTAGGGAGTCAAGCTACACCGCCGCCGTCCGCCGATGCTCTGGCATCTCCGTACCCCACACTCACCTCGTTCTCATTCTTTCCTAAGTCTAGACGACACCTTGGACCACCCAATCTCCCAAGCTCAGCCCGGGACCATCGCCCCCTCCGAGAGCCGCCGGTTTCCGCCGAGAACCGCCGTGCTCCGCCGCCGTTGTTCCTTTTCATCGCTGCTGTCCAGCCCTTGCACAATCCATTTCTGTGGCCTTTAAGCATCGTTAAGGTAAGCGCAACCTCTAAACTCGGCCTAGGAATGTCGTACGTGTATGTTAGGCTCTAGGGTGCTCGGTTGGTTAGGAATGGTTAGAGTTTAACGAGATTCGTAGCTCGGATTGAGCTGGTTGTTTGACGGACTGATTTAGAGTCTCGAGAGTTACTGTTCATGTTGATTTTACACTGTTCATAGGTTGTTGGGGGCTGGTCTTGAGTGATATGAGGGTTATTTTGGTGTTTAGTGAAGAAAAAGGGAGTTTTAAGCTTGAAAATGCATATCTAGACTTGGCGCACTACACGAGCCTATCGTTGAAGTCTGAGAGATGCTGTTCACGAGTGTTTTGTACTGTTCATCATCATTATGTTTCTGTTCATGAGGTGTTTCATGTGTATCTGTGTCCATTCGTGTGGTTCGGAGGCCCCTTGGTACGATCCTAGCTCGTAATTGACATATTTGCTTATGCGGACGAATTATGGCATGCTTGAATGATATTTGGAGGTTCATGTTCATGCTCGAAAAAGAGTTGAGGTCTGAGAATACGTTGCATGAGTTGCTTATTGGTATGCCATGTCGAATGCTCGGAATTCCATGAATTGATCTGTAAATGAATTAGCATGCCTCGTGTGATCACTTTGAAATTATTGTCATGCATGATGGAATTGAGCATTTGCATATTTTTCTGAGGTGCCTATATGACACGGGGTGGAGGGCGGCCCTGAGGCGTATTTACGCGGGGAAATTGGAGAGACAAGGGTGCCGACCTGAGACGTCCCACACATGGGTCGAGGCACAGTGCGCCCTGATGCGTTTGACGCGGGGTAGCTGGAGTGATAAGCATGCCAAACTGAGGCGTCCCACACGCGGGTTGAGGCATGGACCTGAGGCGTATGATACGCGGGTCAGACCTGATGCGTTTAACGTGGGTCGAATTGCATCCTCGATTGTGAAATGAGCATTTGAGACTGGTTAAAGAATTTATCATGGTATGCATGAAATTGAGGTCTGTAGTTTGAAACTACTACATATTTGTTTATGTGATTGACTGCCGTATATCCGCTGGACTGTGGAATTATTATGACTCTGTATGACATTGGTTATCTGAATGAAATTGAGAATCTGGACTGGCATGTTAGGGTCGATCGAGAAGCGTGCCTCATCCTACGTTAGGCTTAGTGGTGAGCTTGCTGAGTTTCGACTCACTGTTGTTGTTAAACCGTTTTTTTTTTCAGATCCTCGACCGCGAGAATGAATATCCCTTCCGTTCGCCACAGAATTTCGGTAGAGATAGAGTCTGTGACGACGGTGTTTCCATTGTCGGATGGTAGAGCCTATGAGAGGACCTCTAATACTGTATGGGTCGATGAGGGAGGCCCGTTTTTGATACCTCACTGCTACGAGGCATGGAAGTATAGGGCTGGATTAGTGTTTAGAGGCCCGGTGCAGGGTTTTGACGTACCCTTCGGTGAGTTCGGCGAGCATCCAACGACTTTTGGGGGCGAGGTAGTGAACCCCGACTCGAACCAGCAGTTGCCAGAAGGAGAAGGACAGATGGAGATAGACAGCCACGACAAAGGGGATCCGATGGATACTGAACCTTCATCCCCTGAGATCGAGTCAGACCCTGAGGAGCTCTCTTGGCAGTCAGAGTGGAGCGACACCGACGAGGAGTAGACCTTTAGGGTAGTGTTACCTTTTGAGCACATGATAGTTATGGTAGTTCCCTTTTGACTGTATTGTATCCTAACGCTACACTTGTGGTTATGTATTTATGGAGTTAGTTTTATGTGTTTGTGTATTTTCTCTTCTCTACCCCATTCTCTATGCATGTCTGGGTTATGTTGGCTTTTGGAAAGTTTGAGTTCGTTGGACACCATTTGGTCGTGACGGTTCCTGGGTCATCGTTGGCTTTGACCAAATGGACGTGGACGGAATCACGGGATGTCGGGCGTTCGTAGAGTTCAGGGCGTGACAATTAGTCATCGCTAATTAGCGATGACAGACTCAGGTTGTCGCAAAATTAGCGATGACTAATTCCAGTCGTGGCTAATTAGTGAGGACAGCTTCATGTCGTTGCTAATTAGCCACGACAGATTCAGGTCAGTGCTAGCAACGACATGAAGCTGTTGTCGTTAATTAGCCACGACTGGAATTATTCATCGCTAATTTGCCGACGACCTGAATCTGTCGTCGCTAATTAGCGACGACTCATCCCAGTCATCGCTAATTTTGCGATGACTTGAGTCTGTCGTCATTAATTAGCAAAGGCTCATCCCAGTCATCACTAATTAGCGACGACATCTTCAAGTCCTCGCAAAATTAGTGACGACCTTTGCGACGAATTTTGACAATTTCTTGGAAAAATTTAGAAAAAGTAAAAAAAAAAAATGAAAAAACCCACGTCAAGTCTGAAGCCATCTTTCCTCATGTCTGAAGCCCTCTTCTCTTATCCACTTCTTCGCTCTCCATAGATCTTGCCAACCCCTTTAATTCTCGACACTCCTTCACCGGCTACCCCTCCTTGGGATGCTGGAGCTCCCTAGAAATCCCCGTTAAGCTCCATCGTCGGCTTTACTTTGCTCCACTGGCACCTCCCCCCTCGTACTCGCCTCCCTCTCCCTCTCCAGCTTTCACACTGCTATTGCCGGCTCCGTCCCTGAGCAGCTCCACTAGTAGGTGCCATACACAAGTCAATCAAAGGTAGGTACTCAATCCCCTCAAGAGCTTCTACTAGCTATGTCCAATCGTTCAATCTCACCTCAAAAAGGTAAAATTTCTGCTTAATGTCCGTTGTATCTTGTTTTTGAAGGAGATTTTCGGTGTAAATTGTTTGGTATTGTTTATGGTTTTGCTCCGAGAAAATGTGATCCGTTGTTGTCAGCCTTAGGAGAAATTTAGGGTTAGCATGATCTAAGGAAAATCCCTATTTGTCATCTCCTTCATCTTGCGAAGAGGTTTATACGTGGTGAGTTCTTACTTATGATGAGATTTAGAAACAATGGCAGTTTCTGCAACTGGGAATTTTGTGGGTCTCTTGTAGTGGGTCGTTGACATAACTTCTTGTCATCTTTATAAATCTCTTTCGTTTTTGACCATTTTCTAGTTATTTGGTGCAAATTTGCTTTCACTTTGTCAGAAGAAAAGAACACACACACGGAGACATTTTAATTCATTATAAAAACCTCAAAGGATTAGATTTACTTGCTAATTTTTTTTTATTTACTTAATTTTTTCTTGTTAGTTTTGAGGGGTGTAGAAAACAAAGTATCATAATTTGTTTGGTAATTAATTTGCTTGCTAAGAGATGAATATAGTGTTCCCTGTTAAGGGGGCCTCCTTTTTAAGTTAATTTCAAAAAGCTTGTACGACCGATTGTGGCTTGATTTCTAGACATGAGTTGGTGGCAGTTGTGCATGAGGCCTTTGCAACTAAAGCTCAATCAAAATATGTTCACATAAGCCAAAACTTTAGTGTGAAGACACATGAAGGTGTATAAAGCCTGGTTTAGAAATTGAAGCGACACACTTCTATTTGTGCTTGAATATCAGGCATCTATTCCAATGCGCACTTACGTTTTTGTCGTATCACTTTGTACTAATTTTGTAAATCAGTTTTGCACCCCATTACAATTTAGGGTAGTTAACAGAGAAAAGTAATAGATAGCTATACTATTGATTGTGCCCTTATATTCTCAAAAAATCTCAAGTATGATGTTAGCTAGGCTACTGATGACTAGCCAAGAAGTTGAGGAAGTGAGGAAAAAAATTCAATTTCATTTCTGGAATGAATTCGCAATTCGCTTGCCAAGGAAAGACATTTTTGTTTAGCTGCAGTTTTTATCAGTTGAGTTCTTAGGTCAGAATCACACTTCTCAATTAGGTGAATGATTGATTTAGTTAAGACGACGCTTCACTAGGTTTTTAAGTGGGAAATCCATCCATTTTTTGCCCTTCTTTTGACTTCTTTTATAACCACATGGTGTGTGGTAAATTTTGAGTTTCTCTGTTTACCTACCACAAGGTCTACTTTGCTAGTTTTTGTTTGTCTGAGCAAAATTTGCTGAAAAAAGGGGGGAAAAATTTTACGTGTAAGTATTGTGCACTCTTCAAGCTATTGTAAATTATTCAGAAGTTAAATGAGGGATTATTTGGCTCAAACGTGATAAGTATTTATATGCTGACTACTTCACGGTTATCCAAAAGTCCAACTCTTCCTTGGTCCTTCATCCTTTATTTGCATTATATCATGTTATGTACTATGCTCTCTTATTTTTCATGGAATCTGATGTGGACAATTTCAATAGGTTCCCCTTCTGTCATGCCCGAACCCGGCGAGCCTCCGCGCGACATCCCTGTCGTACCTGTACGATCGAATGGTTCACCAACACGACGTCCAGGAAACTCATCGTACCAATCGACCTCAGAGTTCCTTAGGCAACGGAAACGACAGCTACTACTTCACTACATGCACAGAAAAGGGATAATGATAGAGAGACCAACCAATCTAATTTACATCAAAACCACTGCCCTATATTACATCATATTTCATATACATCGTTTGGCGACATCAATATGCACAATCAAAATTCCTGTCGTCCTTTGACATCTTATAGCTCGACCTTTAACAAAAAGGGCTTAGGTCGGCAATTTCTATCTTCGACTACAAGCAAACCATACAAATTCTACAAAAGGCTTCAACTCCAACTGTGCTCATCGACATCCGCCCCACCATCCGATCCAAGAAAAAGCTGAGTTTCCGACCAATAGTCAACTCGATCCCCTGCCTTACTAGGATCGCATTCACTGCGGCGGTCTGGGGTCTGAAAAATGGGGAAATCACCC
>JAGVVM010004625.1:0-16880 GCA_019149425.1 Psidium friedrichsthalianum | reverse complement strand
AGGAAAGGGTCGCCAGATCATATGATGGTTGAGTCTTCAGATGGAAAAGAAAAGAACCCACTTATTTATTCTGAGTCAGTTAAACTGATGCATACAGAGGCTAAACTTGGTCAATCTAGATTGCAGCAACCAGTGCCTTCCGAAGCATCAGAGAGGCCGAAGTTGAAGTTATTTCCAGGACGAAGCCATTGGAGAGTTCTGAACCACCTTCTGGCGAGCCTAAACTGGTATGCATTCTAAGTACTCCTACAGTTATCATTGTGGTTGTCTATGTTTTAATTTTGTTCCTGCTACTTCTGTGATTGATATTGGTGCATCAGAGACCAATTGACTTGGTACACTCAGGAACAACCGATGAATTGCAGGGCATAGTGAATCCTGTGAAGCATACTTTACATGGAACAGAAAGTGGGAATCAGGAAGTTGAGCGTCCAAAATTGAACTTGAAACCAAGATCACAGCCCATTGAGCAATTGGAAGGAAACAATGAACGTGATAGGTGAGTGACAAATGTAGTCTTTTTATGGGTGATTGTGCAGCTGATGCCTGGAAATTGAGATTATTGCTCAAAAATTGTTTTGAGGATTAGTGACATCTTTGTTATCCCCTAATAAAAAACTGATAACATCTGAGTAAATTGATGTATCACTTTATTGCATTCAGAATACAGTCTAATTTCTGAGAACACTTTCAAAACAGTCTTCAGAACAGTCATTACCACACAATCTTTTGCTGCATTTTTTTGTGAAAAACAGAGGCTTTGCTCCAGATAGATTGGTAGTGACAGAGTTTTCAGTTGAAAGTAAAATTATCACACATAAGTTATCTGCATTCAACAACAGTCCCCATGAAAATCGTCTGCGACGAGTCAATGGGACACAGTCTCACAAGGTTCTTTTCTTTCCTTTTTTAAATGAAAATGGAGAAGTCATTTGGTTTTTTTAATGAGTGGTTTCTATTTAAGGTAATGCTCGATGGGTGATTCTTGCTTCTGTTTTTCTCATTTCAGCATTACAGCTCTTCATGTCAGCTATGCACGTTGTATTGACGTCGTTTGTCTAACCAGTAGTTGCATGTGGCGGGTGCTTGCGATGTTTTAAGTTGGTTGAAAATCTTCTACCGGACTTGAACTTGTTTCCATTTGAGGCCAGGGAGACATGAATTTTTTAGACATACTCTTGCACTTCAAGTACTTGAAGATGTGACCTGTCCTGTTATGTGTTGATATACTGTTGGGCCTATTGACATCATGGCAATGTAAAAGTTTCACTTTTTCTACTGAAGCAGGACAGTTGGATTTTCACTTTTAGTGTAGTGTTGCTCGTCTAGGACCCTTGCTGAATATTTTGTCATACTCCTACAAGGCCAGCTGTTTTGCTGCGATGGTGATATTTACTTTGGCGTGGGGGTTGCTGAATATGCCAACAGCTTTGATAAATAGACTGAAGTAGTCATGCATGAAAGATTGATTGGGCATTTGTCTTGAAGATTTCCCACTGTGTCCTAGTAAATAAGATCTTTTCAATACAGTTGGCACAGGATTTGTAGAGTCGTCTCATTGATACATGAGTTATGCGTAATTATGCTGTGATCCAGATGGCTCACTGGAGCTCTCTCTCTTACCTCCTCCCCACTCTCTCAGTCTGTGTATACAGTAACTAAAAAGGGGTGGATCTCATCAATTCTTTACTGGATCTTTGCATTGAAACAGTTTCTTTAAGAAATTCTTACATGCTATCTGATATGATTGATGCAGGAATTATGTGTTTGGTGGTGCCCGTCCACGAGAATTGGTGAGTGCTTTTGTTTGTTTCTGTCAGGGACATAAAGTAGGTTTATCATCCTAATGATTACTAGCAACTTTCTTTCTGTGGATAGATTTTAACTCGGTGTTACCCCCGTGGCCCAAGGTCAAGTTTTGATATCTCCTTCTAACTTACCAATTTATATAGGCGTAGTTATTCCAATTGAATAGTGCGGGCCCCTATCACAAGTTTATAGTTCAGATTGATGCAATGTCAATCACCAAATCACATGGTTCATAAACTGCATGTTGGACTTCCCATTCACTTTCCTGTCAGTAGCCATTAGAAAACTTATGGAGATTGGGAGGATGTTGCGTTAAGCATACTGTTAGCAGGGTGACGTGATCAGAATAATTGATGAATCCAAAAGATGTGCAACTTCAATGGCCAAATTTGCAGTATAACCTTCTTAATGTCCTTTTTACTCTTTTCGTTGGTCTTCCTTTCTTGACCAGGAAGAGTTTCTCTCTGTGTCCTTATTGGTGGAAAAAGAGGGGGAGGGAGGTGCTTTCCCTTAGTTGTCTTGTTTTCCTTTGGGAATGGTAATACTAGAAGCTTATTGTCCTGGTTTATGTCCCAACTCTATCACATTATTTCATATTTCAGGTTCTTAGAGCGAGAGGGATCGATGATGTACCTGTCAACAACCGCGATTTGGGACCAAGTTCTGACAGGTATGCATCTTAACTATTTTGTGCCTTTTTCATTGTGCACATTTCCGGATGTTGATAATAATTGGTGAACTTTTCTATGCAGGTTAAAAAATGATGTTCCAAAGACGGAGAGAGCTTCTGGGAATGTTATACCTACCTATCACAGCCAACAATCTGAAAACCTTGTTATTGATCAGAGAAATGGGAAGAAATTTGAGAAGAAGGATCAAAGGATAGTTGAAAAAGATGATGTACAAAGGAGGAACTGGCGCAACGAGAATCGTCAGAATGGTAAAGAAGCAGATAAGCAGCAGCCACCTCACCATCAACAACAGCAGCCAGAGAGACGGCCTTCTCCCGAAACATGGCGCAAGCCAGTGGAGGAGCCCACAAAACCAGCTTCTCCGGAAGCAGGTGTGCGATTTGGCAAAGCAGCTTCAGCTGTTGAGCTTGCCCAAGCATTTTCCGGTTCATTATCAGCTCAGCCGTCAACTCCGAAGTTTTCTGGTCAAAAGGGCATCCCTGCGCAGCCGCAGATGCCCTTCTCACGGCTTACGGGTCCCGCTTCTCGCCCACAGATCAATGGTTACTGAAATCTCTCTGGATTGGTGTGTGCACACACCTAATAGCAGTGATAGGGAGCCTGGAATCATTTCAATTGAGCATGTGCAGTAAAGCACATGATCCAGTGCTACTTAATTTTTCTCCATTTTCCTATTTGTCCTCTCTTTTGGTTTATGATGGAGAACTTGCTGTAAGACAACCAGATTCTTGCATTGAAGTCCTCGAAGGATCTGTTTTGCAACATCAATCATCTCCTTATCAGTCCACCTGAGAAATAAAATCCCCTGCGGTTCATTGAAATGCAGACAGGATTCCCGGTTAACCCAAGTTCATGGCAACGGGATGGTTGCCTGAGTTAAGTCCACAGTTCGGCTGCATGTAAGATGGATCTCGAGGCTGCTTTGTTTCATTTGACACATGCAGGCAGAGTGAAAACTTGGTGAAAGATCTTTTTCGAATGATGGGGAAAGTCTGCGCGTCATACTGGGGGTGTGAGCTTTTTGGTTGTTTTAGGACTAACAGAGGGAAATCTATTGTCTTCACAGAATTTATCGCTAATGTGACAGAATTAATGTGAATCTACACGTTTTTTTTTTTTTTCGCGTGATGGGTCCTATATTATCTGTGAATTATAATTAGTCTAATTAGAGATTAAATTTTGTGCCAACACCCAGTAATTCCCTTAATTACGATGGGGTAACTTTTTCTCGGGCGAAATGCCTTTGGGTGGGGACCTCGATTAACAATTCACCAGAGTAATTTTTTCCCTTTTCGTCTGGCCAATATAACTCTATAATTGCTGGATTTTCTTATGAAAATCCAGTTCATGGATTTGAAGGAAATGATATGACATTAATGCTAGCATATTTGGCACGTCATCATGCACAGCAAAGCTGATTCGCAAGCAATGTATATTCTAGCCAGTAAGAAGCAGCTGAAATGCATTCTTTTTGTCTATCGCTTTGACCATTCATATCACGGACTCAATTATATACAACGTTGGAGGTAACAACCATTTGTACCGTAACGTCAGTTGTCCGTTTATCTCTTCGACCGCTAAAATAACACTTGGAAGCCTCGCCAGATTTATGGAAATTTCTTGTATGGACCCAGGCCTACTGGACTAGGACCATGTCTCCCATTGATCATGCGAGCCGGAACGTGTGAGACTCACATGGGACCCAAGTGATCAGTGGCGGAGATCGACCTGGTCTAGTGGACCTGAGTTCGGACAAGACTGACCCCTGATTCAGATGTAGGGTCTCCATGATACTTGGACTTCAGTGCCTCCTCTTTCTTCAGGAGGTTTATATTGCTTCTGGAACTTTGGGGCCCATTTGTGCCTCTCATTCTTTTCATTGTCAGTATTTGGCGATCTCCTCATGTTTCACCCAACCACCACAACTGTAAGAGAAAGAACAGGCTTAACGATGCATCCACGAACAGATCTTCTCTATCCTCTTTTTCATCTGTTTTACCCCAGGAAGCAAGGGTTACCTGTTGAATAAATCTTCTTGTTATACAAGCACATTTAAAGTAATGGGTGGTGTTGCACTCACCGATGTAACTGTGACATCTAGATTCTCATGAGCACAAGCCAAGTAGCTCTTTCAGGAAGAAAAAAACACGTCCAAGATCTAGAACTTACGAAGAACTAGCAAACGAAAAAGGTTCAAAAAGCTGTGTATAGTACTTCATTAGAAACAAGTAGACGACATACTCAAAGCTTATGCTGTGGCGACTCTACTCTACATCGTTGATTCGTTTTGCTCATTAAAAAGTGAACAGCCCAAGCATAGGGTGAACTTTCTTCATTTAATCGGTAAATACAGGGTATAATGAGGAAATAAAAACTTGGAATTGCTCTGGCTTATCCTGTTGTGAACTCGTCATATTAATATACTAACTAAAGCATCATATATATGGAAAATAAATGTAAAGCAAAGAAGTGTACCTGCACTCTTGTCTGGAATATACAATTTGGATACCAATGATAGCTGGATGCTGAAGCTTGAGGAACGTGTCTTCTTTCAGCCTTTAACAAGCCCGGAAACCAAGATTAACCGCACGCTTTATTGGCAAAGCTACTTTTCATGAGTATACGTAGATTGCTTGTCTCCCGTGTACTGAAAGTTCCAGACCTCACTGAAACAATGTACATGCATGCTTTTTCTGAAGTTGCTTTCACCGAGATTCACCACAGGACCATTGACCACTCTTAAAATAATGGAACCGATGTTTATCTCTGATGACTGTTTCCTTATTTAAGAGTTGGGAAGCAAACCTGGTGAGGTTTTGACAGTCAACACAAATTCCAAACATTAAAGGAAGGTTGTTTTCTCCTCACTGTGAAAACAAGATATTCTCTCTCTCTTCTTCTTCTACATCCTGCATTGCTGACCTCACAGTTGGAGAATCTCCAGTATCCTTTGGTAATCCAATTAGCTTGCCCAAGGACGAATGTACTTGAGCAGCTTATGGGTACGAATAGTCTCCCATTATAAATGGGTGCACCTGACCATTCACTCGGATCCATGATTGCCCAGGGTGCTTTTTAAGCCCTCCCTTTCGCATGTGATTTCTAACTAGAGCAGCCTGCTCCCATTTTTGATCAGTGCCATACATGTTTGACAACAAAACATAAGGTTCCTGATCACATGAATTGAGTTGGATTAGTTTCTCAGCAGCCCACTTCCCCATATCAACTCTTTTGTAAAGTTGACAGGAAGATAGAAATGACTTCCAAATTGCAATTTGGTCAGATATGCCGTTGCTATAAATAAACTCCTTAGCCTCATTCAATAAACCGCTTCGCCCATAAAGATCCACCATGCAGGCATAGTGTTCTATTCCAGGTTTGATTCCATATACATCTTTCATGAGTCTGAAATGTTCACGACCCTCTTCAAGCAGTCCTGCATGGCTGCAAGCAGTTAAATACCAACAAAAGTTATCTCATTTGGTATAGCTCCCTCGTTTATCATACACTTGAAAAGCCGAACAGCCTCCTTACCTCTCCCATGTAAAGCAAAGCTGAATATCATTGAAGTCCATAACACAACATTCGAGTCTTGACTCTGCTCGAATACTGACAATGCATCATCGAGGCTCCCACATTTGGAATACATATCAATCAATGAGGAAGAAAGGTGAACATCCAGGTAATACCCAACTTTCAGGACATAGGCATGGATTTTTTGACCAAGTTCTGACATACCAACATTTGCACAGGCTGAAATAATGCTTGTAATGGTAAATTCGTCCACCTTCATACTTTTTTGGACCATTGTGCTAAATACTTCAAAGGCGTTGTCATAGTTGCCATTCTTCACATACCCAGAAACCAATGAACTGCATGCATATGCATCCTTGTAAGCTATTTCGTTGTTCTTCCTGCTCATATACATTAAAGGCCAACAGTTAAATACTACTGAAGCCTTTTCAGTTTCTCCACATTTGCAATACATATCTATGAGACAAGTCCTGATAAATTCGTTACTGTTGATTTCCAATCTAATAACTATCCCATGAACTTGCCTTCCAACCTCCAGAAGAGACAAAAAAGCCGCCAAAACCAGAGCTGTGGAAAAGGTCACCTCATTAAACGTTGGTCCTTTTACCTTCATCTCATAAAGCAGCTCCAGTGCCCTTCTTTCTAATCCATTTTGCATAAGCCCATCTATAATCGTATTCCAACTAGAAACACCTTTGTATGGCATCCTCTGAAATAGATCAAACGATTTCTCTGTATCTCCACCACGTAGGTAAGCACCAACCATTACATTCCAGGAAATGGTATTCTTCTCTCTCATCAAGTCAAACAACCTCTCCGCGGTATTAACATCCCCGCATTTCGCATAAACATCAAGAACCGAGTTTGCCAACACGTCATCGACATGAATTTGGTTTCTGATGATCCACCCGTGAACACCTTTACCCAGTTTGAGCTCATTCAAGCTGGAGCAACACTTCAAGACACTCGACAAAGTGAAGTGATTCGGACAAACACCCCCAATCGCCATAGCCCTGAAAAGATCCAAAACCATCCTCCAAGACCCGTCGCGTGCAAAACCGGACAGAAGAATCGTCCAAGCCCGGACATCTCGCTCGGGCAATACATCGAACAGCTTCTGGGCATCGCCCAAGTTTCGAGCTTTCGCATAAAGATGCAAAACATAGTTGCGAACGCTCACATCCTGCACGGAGCCTTTCTTTATCGCTGCGGCGTGGAACGTCTCTGTGGGTGTCTCCGTTCCTGAGCAGCTAAAAAGGGGAGAGTGATAACACCGATGCTGAACTCCATTGGGCTCCAAGCCAGGAGGGTTCGCTGTTCCTGGGGTTCGAGAATCTACGAGGGTAATGGCCGATGATCGGAGAGAGCAAGGAGCGCAGGCGACTGCAATCAGCCCTCAAGGTCAGTCTCAATTTCATAACCAATTGCTTGACCTTTCCACCATGCCTACTTCGATCAATCTGGAGATCAACGGCTAACTGACTTAACCCTAAGGTCCTATCAGGAATTTATCATGAGACATTATAAATGATAATTCATAATGTAATCTACAAAAAACTATTGACAATTGAAAAAAAAAATATGATTTCTTTGGTTAAAAAAAGGCGTTTATTAAATATATAATTGCTATTTGACAATGAAGTATAAAAATAAATCACATGATGATTCTGTGAAGGAAATAACCAATAATATTCTCATTCTAATTATAAGTAATTTTATAATGCTGCCTTATTAGGTTTAATACACAAAGTAAGTGCTCACAATTATTAGGCAAAAGCCATAAAAAAGCCCTAAACTATGCAAATTGTTACACATTTACCATAAGCTCTTTTCTGTGACACCAAAAAAAAAAAAATCTAATCTACGTGACACATTTATCCTCCGTCAAAGTCGTTAATGAGGACCGTTAAAAATCTACCTACATAGATAGTGGAAAGCAAACAATGCTGACGTAGTTTAAGTTAAATAAAAATGACGTTGTTTTGGCCAAAAAATCATCCGAGGAAACTTGATAGAGCATAGACATGTCACATAACTACAAGTTTATGGGTTTTTTTTTTTTTCATGTCGAATGAAAAAGTTTAAGGCAAATATGTGATAGTGAGTATAGTTTGGGGCTTTTGATATCACAAAAAAAGTTCAAGGTAAAAATATCTCATTGGACATAATTTGAATTTTTTTCCCAATAAGTTATCCTTATTTATGACGAAATGATAAGCCTATGAAACGGAATGACCGTTCCCTAACCAAAGTTATGAAACTTGGGAATGTGATCATATCTGGTATAAAGATTAGCCCCTTGTCATAGAGATAGTAATAAGGTTGCGGATTGGGTCATTAAAGCCCACCGCAACAAAACCTTGCCCTTGATCCGGGTTTCTTTCCTCCTAGTGGCATTTCAGAGTCGTCGTGCTTGGAAGGTAATATCTTGTTTCAGATGAAAACTTAATGAAAGCTATATATATTTTTCTGACAAAAAAAAATCATATTTGGTATGAGCATTTCATTTTAGGCTAATTCCCTACTCCTATAAGAAATTACATAGAATTGCCCTAATTTTGGGAGGATACATTGGATTTGTCGATTATGTTATGGTGGGAGTTCTACTCATGGCAATCTGGTCGATTTGGGAGAAGTTGTAGGTACTATTGGTCAATTTATTGGAGAACCGCTACATATTGCTCTCGTGAGCTTTTGTGTTGTTGAAATCCTTTAACCTCTGTTATATTTTACGTTAGCTCGTGCAAGACAAATTATTTTTCAGTCTCATTTGTTGAAGGAGATCTCCCTTTGTCGTGCCCATCGAAGGCCACAACCCTATCATCTTCCGGATGGAACGACAATTTTCTTGCCTCAGGTCAGGGAAAAACTGATTTATTATAATCAATTCAATAAAATTGCTCGTGTAACGTGCATGCTAACTATTTTGCGTTGAGAAAATTGTCAAAAAATCCTAAATATTTCGCACTTTTGTCAATTCAACCTTAAATCTTTTAATTTTGCCGATTCGGTCCTAAACCTTTTCATGTTTTGCCGATTCGGTGTTTTTGGCTGAAAATTGATGGTGTGGACAAATTATAATAATTATAAAAAGAATTTCGAATTTTTTTTCCATTTTTTTATTCAAGGTTCAAGGCCCCGTCGCCTAGAGCTGGCTTGAAGCAGGAAAGTTAAAAAAATGAATTTTTAAATATAAATTATTAAAAATAAAAAAATTATCCACGTTAGCGCTGATGGTGCCGCATAGAAATCATTAGTAACCATGTTAGCTATTTCTAGCAAATAGAACTCAATCGGCAAAAGGTAAAAAGATTCAGGACTAAATCAGCAAACCTAAAAAGTTTATGACTGAATTGACAAAAGTGTGAAAGATTTAGGACTTTTTTTTACACTTTTTCCATTTTTGCATTTATCATAACCACAATCACTATAAAAGAAGGAGAAAATTTCAAATAAGAGCTTGAAGTACTCATATCTTCTTAAATAAAAGCATGAAGTAGACCTTATTTTAAACAAAGGCATGAAATGCTCTTTTTATTTCAAAAAAGGGCCTAATTAGAGGGATTTTCATCATTTTTTTTTGTTTCCTTTTTCCTTTTCTATTTTTCACTTTATTTCAGCACTGGCAACCCTTGCCTAGATTTGGTGAGGATCAATCTTGCCTATAGTTGGTGACTCCTGCCGAACCTAGGTGAGGGCAGCAAAGCCCTCACTTGCCGCAAGGTCGCGACCCTCTCCTGCCCTTGCTAGGGTTGGCGAGGGCTGTTATGCCCTTGCTAGATTTGGCTAAGGCTCGCGAGTCTTTGTCAGATTTGGCTAGGCGAGGGTTGTCATGCCCTCGCTGGCCACAGCGAGGGAGGGTGAGGGTAGTGATGCCCTCGCTGTGATCCCAAAGCCAATGAGGGCTTTGTTGCCCTACCTGGAGCTGATGACCTTCGTTGGCCCATAGCTAGTGGCTAGTGGCGCTGCCGGCCCTTGTACTCATTTCTAGAAGGAAAACAGAAGAAAAGGAAAGAAAAAATAAAAAATTCAAGAAAACATTAAAAAATACGTTATTGTGCTTTTGTGGTTATAATTAATATTCTTCAAACGTTATTGTATCCCCATATGTGAGATAGTATGCCATTCAAGCGTCGTGTCTTTGCATAGAACATGACTATCAATTCAAATAACGTGTCTCTGAATTTATTTAAGAACGAGAGAAAATCTTTCACGTTCACATAAGTCCAAGATTTATTTCATTACTTATTTATTTATACCTTTTTATGTTAGAATTAGTTTATTTTTGTTTGCAGCACGGAAATTATGATACGGCCACAGTTCCATCACTTTGACCTTTCATTCATACGATTTAAGAACTCTTTTCACATTTAAAGTAAATGAAGGATACCAAAATCAGTTAAAGTCATAATTTTCAGTTCTTATTGCTCTTTTGCACAAACAAACCATTCATTATTTGTAGGAATAAATGCATGGAAGTCTTAAAACTTATAACAAAAGTGAAATTGATGCCTAAAATCTATCATATTTTTGCAATTGAGTCATTTGGTTGAATCCATCAATTTAGCTAATGAAAAAAAATATATATATATATATATAATATATATATATTATTTTCTTGTTTCTATGTGACAGTTATTTTTCTTTCTATCTAATTGCTCCCTTGATGAAATTGACATTATATGATGATGGTCCAGAACCATTGGCGTATAGTGAAAGTGCAATAGTCCAGAATCGTTTCAGGCTTTCAATCTAGTCTAATCGTATGTGTCAAAACGAAAATTACATCAGCTATTTATAGCATTTATGAGATTACTGTTCAAGGTAGTATGTATCTATTACGATATGCACAATCAAAGAAAGATACATGAGCAATCTTGTAAGGTACATATAATCAATAGAATTATCAAATATTTCTAACATAGAAAACTATCTTAGATAAATCATAATTATCTCTAGCACTTCATGTTCATGTTTTCTTTGGATATCTATGATTTATTATTATTGTCTCGTTCTCTCATGAATGTCTAGTGTCAAGTTGAAAAAGCCAACAATTTCAAGAAAGTAAGGGCGGTAACGAATTATCATATCATGTAAGTTAAGGTAACGAGATTTCAATTTCTTTCTTTTTTCATGATTCACTTCTGAATCAAGTATCTATGGTATTTTTGATAATCACTCAAAGCCGAATAAGAATCCTCAAATCACGCTTGATCAGTTTGGTTTCCGTACAACTTAAAGAAAAATGTACAGTCTTAACAAGAGCAACACTCTCATGACGGGATAACAATATTACTAGTGCCATGATTTTTCTACGGCGCTCACGGAGAACTAAAGTCAGCATAAGTGTGCATATACGCGTTGATTTAGTCCTCGGTGGTCCCAAATGGCTTTAAAGATGAAACCCTAACTCCATCCATTTTCTCCGTCCACCAATTTCAGTCATTGTCCATTTTCTTCATACGTTTTGCTGCGGAAACTCAATGGCAGGATGACTTACGTGGAGCTTGGGGACCCCTGGGAAGGTAACTTATGCTCAAACTTGAACGTGTGGTCCACCTCTGCCGCTGGTTGCGTGGTTCAAATGGTTCCAGGGAAGGAAGCGTACGTCCAACAAAATGCTGGGTCCAATGAGGAATCACATGTTCCAATGGAAACAAAGAAATCAGCCCGCAACCAAACCCATTCGTGGTCACCCTCGCCCCACACCACTTGACCTCCGGTACCTCTGCTTCACCATGTCCCTGGTTGCCGGGCTCCCCCTAGGATCCGCCTCTACGAGCTCCCATTCCGCAGCTCCAACCAAGGCTTGCACGGGTGCCGAAAACTTACCACTCGATTGATGAGATTAGGGTTTCCATCTTCAAATCAATTTGGAGCAACAATAACCAAAACAACGTCGTTTTCCATGCTTTTACCATGTCAGTCAAGTATGATGTGTCATCGAAAAATCTCATCAATGCACGTAAGTTATAATTTTTTTTTTATAATACTCAAATGAGCATGGTATGAAAATTGATGACAATTACAATGGGAATGTTTGACTTCTCATCCGCACGGATTTCAATTCAAGGAGCGGACAAAACCAGTTTGATTCGCTTGGACATGACCACTGCATTTCTCTTTCGACGTAAGTGCACCCCATGCCAAAGGGCCATGCAAAGGGCCATTTGTACACTGCACAAATCACGACGCAGCATGAATCACAACAATCCCCACAATTATTCTCCTTTTCCTTCTTCCCGTCCACTCACGACCACATGACTTAAAATCGTGGGAAACAATTTCTTCTCCGGCCAACAATGATGTGGCTCTAATGAGGAAGAGACGGGCACGTGGGCTGGAAAGTGTGAATCTGAGACTCGATTTCCACGAGCACCACTAGATCCATTACGTGAGCGAGTCGGATCCAAAAAACATCTAATTCAAATGTCAATAAACCTATTTAAATGTTTTGATCCATTTTCATATGGTGCAAATCTCGTCAATCACACCCGATGCATACCAACCAGTACTTGATCTGATCATTATTGCTAAAGCACTTATATGTTTAGCCAAATCTAGAAAAATTCATATCCAAACTGCAGTAAGAGTGCGGAGCGAGCATGAGATCGAGTAAGGAGAGAAAAGAAAGAGAGAGTCATGGCGGCGGATTGAGCCTTAATAAGTTGCAAATACGACCCATTTAACACTTATATCATGTTTAAATTATTTATGACTCATTTGTTAGATATAATTAACTTACATAACAACTCAATTCACTATATATAGGTTAAGAAATAAGCTTACGATTAGTTTGATAGGTTAAAGCATTGCACACACATCATGTGTGACACATGCATAATAAAAAGGAGCGAGACCCGAAATAGAAAAGTCTTCTCGCCGATAAAAGAGTTATTGTTTTTCACTATAAATAGGCCATCTTAAGCACATCAACCTCCTATCAAGACACCTTTGTTTTTCCATTCTTGTGCTTTGGCTAAATCACCATGTCCTATTCTTCACAATCTTCGCTCCTCTCTTCTCTCCCTGTGAGTAGTATTTCTGCGAAAGGTTCGACCAACGATTCCAGCTTCATAAGGCCTCCACCTAACCAACGCAACCATCGAGCATCGACAAAGAGCAAACTCATCTGGTAAACCCACTGATCTTAGCTTTTTATTTTCACCTCTCATTTCCTTTGCCCTGAAGGGGAAAAAATTTAGAAAAGAAAATCTCAGACATATTGTTTGCCCTCCAAGCATTATTCTGGAGGCATGCATTACACTACATTGTATGGAAATTGGGATTTCTCCTTGGTCAGCGGACATAAAACTTTGGTTTGTAGAGAAGGAATATAAGTTCTTGCAAAATCTTTACACACAGAAATAACACATGTTATGGGAATATAATCAACCAAGTTTGTTCTGATCACCTAGCTCTTGCTGTGGCCACGGTGGCCTCATCTAGAGCAGGAAATGCATGTCCTGTCCAGCTAATTTTTTTGCGTGGGGATATGGTGTAATATCAATATGGCTATTTTGAAGATGGCATATTATTAAATGTGTCGATCTGCCTTGACATGAATAGATTATGCTTAATAGAACAGGTTATAGGACACGACTAATATATTGACATTTATTGTGTGTTAACATGTTTAGGCCGTTTCACCAAGTTTCCCCGATAATGTGCGTATATTATCACTTTACATAATAGCTAAAGTGTACTATTAATTAATATTTTTTTATTCTATGCCTTTTCTATCCTAAAAAAAATATTTTTTAACCTTTTATTCTATTTGACATGTGTTTTTTCTTTTAGGTATGAGTATGAAACATGTCTAAATGAGTAGTATTAAAAAATTGCACACTACCATGTCAGTTCAAATAAATCAATTCGTATGTAAATGAGTTCAGTGTGTGCACCTTCATAAGATGTGACTTTTGCCCCAAACAAAACCCATCTATAATTATGTATCATGTAGTGCAAATAGGTCACATCGAGAATTGCCAGCTATATACCCCAATGCCTCTTGGATTCTAATTTGTCCTGTAGGAAAAACACAACAAATTAAAAAAAAAAACAACTTATCAACTCCCTGGAAGATGTGACCATTTGAAACAATTTCAAATGTGAAGTTTATTAAAAAAAATCATCAGTTGACTGTTTAAATAATTGTGTTTTTGTCTTTGCTCTTTTCAACTTTTACACTTACTAATTTTTTTTACTTCAATACAATATATTTTTTTTATTTTCATGAGAAAAAGTATAGCCAATTAAGTTCAGTCCTGCTTAATTTTTTTTTTTTGGGCATTATAACATCGATCTCACTTGTAACTCTGGATTTCCAATGTGCAGGATGATTTGAGGATCAAACACGAAGAAAAAGTTAAGAGCCTTATATATTTTTTGAATGAAGTGGTGAATGAGCCAATAAAAAGTTTGATCATTGTCGACACGATTCAGCAGCTAGGAGTCGAATCCCTATTTCGAGAACAAATTAAAGCCATTCTACAGTGGCAATACACACATTTTAGCTCTCTAAATCACAGTAAAGATGATGTCTATGAGATAGCTCTCCGGTTTCGACTTCTTCGACAAGAGGGTTATCATGTGCCTGCAGGTCCGTTTCTCACGAGTTTTAAGTTAACTGTAACTGCGAAATAAAATGTTGCTGTTCATTCATAACAAGATAAGACAATTCATAGAAGTCCATCTTTACTCCTTTTTGGTTGCATTTAAATTAAAACTTCACATCTGATGAAATAATTTTAGTGGATTTAGGGTTTTGTTTGAAACCAAAGTATGCACATCATAATTTTGAAATGAGTGAAGCTACTAATAGATTTGACAGCAGACTATACTTTCGATGTATTAGACTCCTTGTGCTTTTTATGCAGATGTGTTCGAACGCTTCAAGGATAAGATAAATGGTTTCGTTGAGGGGAACATCAAGGGTATGATGGAATTATATGAAGCGTCACAGATGAGCATAGAAGGAGAAGATATACTTGATGAAGCCGAAGACTTTAGCAGCAAGTTTCTCAACGCATTGCTGATGTGCGATCTTGATCATGAGCAGGCAAGAACGATAGAAAGTACGTTGCGATATCCATATCGCAAGAGCTTCGCAAGATCGTTAGAACCTCAAACATTTGTAAACGATATGCCTGGCGCGAACTCATGGATGGAAGACTTGCTAGAAGTGGCAAACAAGGAGAGAAGAATTGTTCGCTCTGGGCACCGAAAGGAGATACACCAAATTAATAAGTGAGTAACTAATTAATTACTTACCTATTTAAGAAGTTGGCATTTGGGTTCAGATTAATATGAAACTCATAAATCACAGTTTACGGTATGACTTAGACCAGTTTCCTCATGAGTTTCCTATTATTTCAGATGGTGGAAAGAGCTGGGATTGGGAGAGGAGATGAAGTTTGCTAGAGACCAGCCACTGAAATGGTACATGTGGTCCATGGCAATTCTCCCAGATCCAAGGTTGTCGGAACTTAGGGTTGAGCTCATTAAGCCCATCTCTCTCGTGTACGTTATTGACGATGTTTTCGATGTCCGCGGCACAGTCGACGAGCTAATTCTCTTCACAGAAGTCATTGGAAGGTATACAGTTGCAGACACCCCATTTTACATATTACGTCGCGACTATTACATTGACAAAAGTGTCTGCTTCAGACATTTATTTTGATGCTGCCAATTGAGAAGTCTTTCGATTGTGATTGTTGTCGTCTTCAGATGGGACAACGCTGGTGCTGAGCAGCTCCCAGAGTACATGAAAGTATGCTTCCAGGCTCTCAGCGACATGACAGATGATTTTGGCGACATCATCTTCAAGAAGCATGGATGGAACCCCACGGGATTCTTGAAAAAGATGGTATTGATATGATATTAACATCGACAAGATCCTCTGTCCTAAAAAGCACACGATCGCATTCTGCACTTATCATTAACCGGTCACGTAACCTTTGATGTTGCAGTGGGCGAATCTGTGCAGTGCATTCCTGGTGGAATTTCAGTGGAACGCTTCTGGGAAATTGCCAAACGCAGATGATTACTTGAAGAATGGGACTATCACTTCAGGTGTGCCCTTGGTGCTAGCTCACCTGTTTTTTCTGATGGGCGAAGACATTGCCAACCAAACTATGGAATCAAAGAAAGAAGAGGCGCCACTGCCAAATGCAATATTCTTAGTTGCGAAAATTCTTCGCCTTTGGGATGACCTCGGATGTGCACAGGTAAACTAGTTAACGGTTTCGGGCTGGGCAACATTCGGGTCCTATTCTTTTCAAAATTCGTGTTTTGCGATTATTTTACTGATCTGATTATTTCATTATGGGATTCGATTTCCTTGAAGGATGAGAATCAAAATGGCTATGACGGGTCGTACATGGAGTGCTATCTGCGGGAAAATCATGGCTCTTCGTATCGAAGCGCGAGAGATCACATGATGGAGTTGATATCGAAATCATGGAAGCTGCTCAATGAAGAATGCCTCTCTCCATGTCCGATCTCTGCGCCTTTCCGCGAAGCTTGCGTGAATGCTGCTAAAATGGTTTCACTGATGTACAACTACGAAGACAAACATGGTCTTGGACTCCTACAAGAACATATGAAGTCGTTGACCTCTGATCACGCGACGCCTTAGCATCATTTTCATGTTTTGATCTTTCATGCTTGTTGGATTACTTCCGGATAATGTACTACAGGTCATTTTAACTTGCAAAGAAGTAGCCTTCTTTTTCTAAGCAGTCTTGTTTTCTAGAAATGTTGTTTTAAGTTTTTTTTTTTAATGATAAGTTGCTACAATATTTGTTTGCATACCCTAAACCATGCTCGATTTGAATATTTAAA
>JAGVVM010004623.1:0-34118 GCA_019149425.1 Psidium friedrichsthalianum | reverse complement strand
TTTCGCTCATTTCGATAGCTACTCGAGCGTTTGCTTTACAGATATCTGATTTCAAGAACCAGATGATTTTTGCAACAGTTCAGCGAGGCTCGAAAGAAAGAAAAGTACAGCACGAACGCAACGTGATGACTGAAAAAAACTTATCACTGGTGGGGTTAATCGTTTGCTTTTGCGCATAAAATTATCCGGAGAGCGTACCTGAATCGGTTGGGGTCGTCGGAGATGCCCGCGGACCTGCGAGAGACGAGGACGGGGTCGGACTCGAGGAGGAGGTATTCCACCTCGCCGACGTCGCCGCTGAACCCGATGCTCTTGCTCCCGTACCCGAACGGGTCGGGCGGCCGGCGCCTCGCTTCTCGGAGGCAGGCCTCGCGAAGAAAACGGCGCTCGCCTCGTCCATTCTCGACACGACCTCCCCGGGGACCCCGTGGTTGATCGCCTTGAAGAAGCCGTACTTCTCGCAGGCCTCCACGATGAGCCCCGGCGCCGCGGATCTCCCCGACGGAGAGAGGTCGATCGCCGGGAGCTCGACGGCCTGGATCTTCCCGGCCCGTCTTGGGTTTGGACTCGCCAGCACCATCGCTGCTTTCTGTTTTTCCTTTATATGGACATGGAAGATAGAGGTGACGATGCATATATAAAGGTGGTAGCGAAGTCGTCAGAGGGAGAGCACGTCAATGATTTAGTGTTTATCAAAGGAGAAACTTCATTAAAATATAACATATGCATTACATTAAATCTAAACTAACAAAAATTAATGAATCTCACGAGAAATTCACCTGAATCCTATTGAACGTAACAAACCGATTTCATTTTAGCATGTATAATGCGTGTTCGTCAATAATTTCTCCGATTAGTACGAATTTATAGAGAAAGAGAGATGGGGTTTTTTCTAAATTAGAGGTAAATTGGGGAGGAAGTCCCCCTTCCAATCCAACAAGAACATTGACTTTGAACATGCCGTGTGGCTTGACCTTGATTTCATCGCTCTTTATAATCTCGTTTCCTTTTTAAGCGATGATTCGCCCCTTAAGTTTAGAATTTACCATTATTAACATTTTGCCCTTTCGATAGTAGACTCCAGTGGTTTATTGATGCATTGGGAGTTTTCTTTTTTCATCTTTTTAATAGGAGAATTTAATCGCTATATTATCATATTTAGGTATTCTCTTCACCCTATCATCATCGGAGCATCCTAATTTCTCTATAGGACTTGGCCAAACCACGAGATGCTGCCCGAAATGTCTCGTTTTCCCCGATTCCATCCCAAAAGTTCACGTGGAAACAAATGGATGATTTCCCCAGCGGTCAAGGAATGGATTTAAGTTAAAACATGAACGTCGATGAAGGTAGGTTGTATCTTTTGGCCTTTGAATAATATATGAGATGGAAAGAGGCTATCGGGCGACCGGTGGCTCAACAGGAGTGGTGAAGTGAAAAGTTGGGTTCCAATAATTTCACATCGAGACTTGAGCAGATATATATTATATGTAAATTAGCAGATATATAAATAAAAAGATTACACGTGGATGCAAATCCTTTAATAGAGCTTTGAGCGACCAGTGAGATTACTTGCAAGGGACTGAGCAGTCCAACATGTACTTGTCTTATTTGACCAAAAAGAAAAACATGTACTTGTGTTCTGACCCAAAAAAAAAGGAAATTGTACTTGAGTCAAAAAAACATGTACTTGTTAATTATGGCAAATTAACAAAATATCGGCTCAATTTGCTTCGTGATTTTTTTAATTTAAATAATGATTTTCTGTAAAAATAATTACTTATCTAGCTTACGAAAATGCCAATGGTGAAAATATTTACCATGAATTAACTATTATTCAAGGAAAAAAAATTTCATTTTTCATTAAACCAACAGAGCCATAATATTTATTAACGACGCGATGGATGTAACTAACATTGGCACCGTAAGAAACGTGGAAATGCATTTCCCGTTTTGTAAAATCCAATTATTCAATGAATGAGAAAACCAAGATTTGTTAGAATGTTATAAATGTGTCGAAAAAAAAGAATTATGATGCTCGAGGCGTGCATTTAGATCTACTAGTGCACTAACAGTAATTTGAATTGTTCATCGTGTATATAGTGATCAGCCGAGACGAAAACGAATTTACTTTACAAAAGTTTAAGAGGATATTACACTTCCGGCGATCCGAAAACCTAATATGATTGCACAAGGGATCTTATATGTATGACAAAAAGAAAAAAAAATTCCGTGTCGTGTTTGAATACATTTCTGCGATCAAAGTGAAGAGAGTATGATTTGGGTGCAAAATTAGGTTTGTCTCGAAGAAGGGTCGATAATTGAGCTACTTGTATTGGATTAATTGCTAAAACCCCCTTTTTAACTAGTAAGAAAACCGTTCTAGAGGACCGCTTGGCATTTTTGTAAGATTATTGACTAATCGTGCTTTGATACAGATATTTCATCTGAAACAAATGATGTTTTTAAAAATGCATTATTGATTTGCAAGGTGTCGATCTTTGATTAGTGAATGGTATGCTGATCGAGTAAAGTAAATGTGAAACCGCCTCTTCCAAATCAAGAACATGGGACGCATTATGGCCAGCACAACAACAACACTCTCGAAGAGGGATTTCTGCTCCATAAGTGACTCTAGAATATAAATCTATTTGGCAATGTAATTTGATTACGCAGCTTCATTTTTCTACTTTTAAAAAAAGTCAAAAAAAATTACTTCGCTTTAGAAGTAGAAAAATCAACTTCTAACAAGAAGCTGATTTATAGAGTATAAATGTTGCCATGCGAGCCTTAGGACTTGCGTGACAACAATTCTAGCTCTCTAATTCTATTTTTGAAATAAAAAAGAATGAGAATCATGTTTGATAATATAAATGATTTTGATCCTTTTGCTATGAATAGTTTTGGAGCAAAAAAACAAATGATTCTAGAAAAAGAATCACTTTTGAAAATTACAAAACAAAATAAAGTTCCACATCTCTCACTTTTCCCTTTCAGTTCTCTTATCACTTTTCTCTCCACCTAAAACATAACGATATCTCATTTTCAAAGAAAAATATATAATATAATAAAAATAAAGTCTAAAAAATTAAAAGTTTCAGAAAACCCCTAAAAATATAAGAAGCTTAGATTATGCTAGTTTGATCTCATTTTCATAAATTTAGGCATAGATATCACAATTTTTGTTCTTTTTTGGAAAATCATAAACATATTTGAAATTAAATCCAAACCATATTTATCTAAGCCCTTATGGCTTTATTAGGATTTTACGATGCGTTTTATCAATGCCATTATTCTTTAATTGCATACTTGATTTCATTAATTGTGATTAGGTTTAGATACTTTAGACTTAGTCTAATTTTAAAAAATTTTAAAAAAGACAAACAACTTGCGTGACACACTTAGCATTAGTTTATCTAATAGGATTATGAATTGAAAATGTGCATGAAACATATTTAGAAAATATTCAACTTCGGTGCTAAAAAGGCGTCGGTAGAAACACTAACGTAACCAAGTCTCCGGACTTTAGATTTCTTTAGTTACGTAGAATCGAATGATTTCTCCTACCACTCGATAAGGTTTTCATTTTACCTTCCTTAAAGACTAGTGGCGACTCTATTTGCATGTACACATACACATACCACCGATCGTACTAAGATTGAATCCGATATTCCCTCATTGAGATTTGGTATAGGCCTGAGATGGCTCGAGTTAATTTGAAATTACACATTAACCCAACGTGATTTTTCTCTTTTTTTTAGGCTTAAAATGAATCTTTATGGCACGGCAATTAGACAGAATAGCATGAAAAATGTTATATGCAATGTATTATATAAGAAAATTGATATGAATTAATCTTCAGTTAATTTGAAATACATGATGAAATTTCACAAAGAATTATGTGATTATTTGACTTAAGTGACAAAAATTAGAAAGAGCAATTATTCTCGAAAACAAAAATTTTGTGCACGTTCTGACTCATTTGGGGAACAGAATCAGAAAAAAAAATCAATTCTAATCATAATTACTTTTTGGATCAGAATCGTTGCCATGTAAGCCCTTAGCAATTGTGGGATTATTTTCATACTATTAATTCTTCGAGAATAGCAGTTTTTATCAATAATAATAACAACAATAATAATAGCAAGAAGAAGAAGAAGAAGAAGAAGAAGAAGAAGCGTTAATACAACGAAAAATTTTAAATTGGTATACACACAACAAATTTACTCCAAACTATTTATTGACCATGAAATCCTCAAATCGGTATACCCGTGAAAAATTTAGCCTAAACTTTTTTTTTACCACCAAAATCCCAAATTAGTACATCCGTGATAAATTTACCATAAACTAATTTTTTAGCCACAAAAAATCTCAAATCGATATATCCATAACAAATGTACCATCTGTTAAATTGGATTAATGCCACGAAAATATCAAAAATGATACATCTGTTACAAGCAAAGGGTAAAAACTCTAATCTGGTATAACCATCAACTGTCACGTGCCATCCAACTCAATAATTTGATAATTAAATTTAATAAAAATTAACGGATGGTAAACTTTTCACAAGTACATCAGTTTGAAGCAAATTTGTCATAAATGTATTTTTTTTGTAGCCAATAAAATAATTTAGACTAAATTTATTATGAATGTATTAATTTGAAGTTTTTCATGATATTTACCTTAATAATAAAAAGCAGTGGCTGTGGAACCCTATAAATAGAAAGAGAAGCAGCTAGGGTTTGCATCCCCGTGCAATTCAGTGTTTACTTTGCACTTGCTGGAGCTGAGCGTTGTCCTTTGGCTCCTTTTACCTTATCCACAATCATATTGCTAACTGCCCTTGTCCCCTCGCCCCAATCAGAACAAATGTACTTTTTTAAATTTTAATTTTTTTATAATTACGTTAGCAAATCTTTTATCTGTTCCCTTCCTAGTTATCCGTAAAATGAAGCCTCCAATAAACACAATGAAAAGAAAACACTGGCCTTTCAAATCGATCTACCTTCCGACCAAAAAAATAAAATAAAATGGAGTTACCATGTGAAGCCTGGAAATCTCAAGCTTGCCATAGTTAAATATGTACTCGCTGACATTTATATATAAGTACATTTCAATTTGACCAACAATCAACATATTATTGTTAATACGAGCTACATTTTTTTTTGTTTTGTTGATCGAGAGATTTCATTCATTAAGCATGATAATATCGAGAGCTACATAGAAGGCTTTCAAACCTAGCAAGTCCCACATAACTGCAGAACAAAACAGATACTATAAAGTAAATAACAAAGCACGTTTTGTAGCTAAGAGCGCACGCTCGTCCCTTGAGAATAAATCCGTCACAGTAAATGATCGGTGGCCGATCATCAGATTCAGTGATGAGTACACGTCGAGATCTCTCCCTTCATTTGTAATTCTTTGCGGTGCGCATCTAGGTTTGACATCCTCATCATCACTGTCGAGCGATAACGCCCATATTAATATATTGAAAGAACACGTATAACACCCATATTTATATCCAAATCTAATTCGGAGGAGTAAAACTCCATTCTCTAAATCAGGAAAGAGCGCAACCTAATCTCGAAGAGATTTTGGGCGAGCATTTAAATTTTCCTTAGTGGTTGTCAACTACACAAGTCAATTTAAACTACAACGTAGTAGTAACCAATCTATTGATTCCCTGGCTGTACCGCCAACCTTTTACTGGAAAGCTTGCTATTTCCATTTGAAAGTTATTGCACCGATTTTAATTCAAATCTATACCTTTCAATTGGTCTAACACAATCCTAAACTTATAAGTGAAATTTATTGCATCCTTCCGGTCAAGTTTCGCACGATATTGCCAACACAGCCGCCCGATCATTGCCGGCCATAGAAGATTCGACGTAGATAAATATGGTCGAAACGGCGCGGTTTTATTTGACAAAATCGATAGGGTAATGGCCGTTGAAGTGGAAGGAAGGAAGCATGGGAATTCATTTTGCGGTTTAGCATGAGCCTATCAATCACGGTCATCGTGGGTAGAATTATTCGGCGGGATGAGCGAAAACCCAAATACTGTGGCCCAAATCCGGTCACCGATTGACTATTACACTTACGCAAAGGCCTAACAATCTGCCTAAATTTCAGACGGGGCAGTTAGCAATCATTTTCTCAATTTCAAAAGAAAAGACAGGCATCGATTTGCTTGTTGAATATAAAGTATTTCGCAAAAAAAGGGAACGAAAGCAATTTTCTCAGAGATATCATGGAAAAAAAAACAAGTTAAAAAATAATATTTGTTAGATATCTCCTAAGAAAAAAAGTAAGGTACAAGCCAAAATTTAGGCGAGCGATTTGAACGTAGGATCGTTTAAACTTAAGATTGTAGGAAAGGGTAAAAGTATAAAAAAAAAAATCCTAAATATATTGTATTTATACGAATTCAGTTCTAAAAATTTCTATTGGCCAATTTAGTTTAAACCTTTTTCATTTGTGTCAATTCAGTCAATTTGATTATTTTGATTGAAAATTGCTGACATTGATGTAGGCCATCTTGCGTGGAAACGACCAGTGAGGGCTAAGCACCCCACGCTTGGTCTGGGCAAGGGGTCACGGCCGTTGCCAAGATCCAGATGACGGCGTTGGCCCTCGCCCATCCAGGCAAGGGCTCAAATTCCTTGTTGGCCCACAGTTGGGGAAAAAAAAAAGAAAGGAAAGAAAAGAAGTAATCGATAAGGAAAAATGAAAAAAGAAGTAGTAAAAATTTAAGAAAATTTATAATTTTGATTTAGTGCCGTCATGTCACGTAGAATGACTTGCAATCCCTGTGGCCAAGTCATTTTCAAACATAGAATGTGATACCACAGCAGTGACCTGAGGTCATTATTGAAACCCATTTTAAGCAGAAAATTTCAGTCACCAGTCAAGGAAAATGATTTTCTTCTGTAGTATAGCGATTTAATTCATTTTTAAAGTGCATAATTTAGGGAAGATCCGATGGATGTTAGCTAGAGCGACTTATCAAGGTCTTGTCAGCACGGAGATACACATTGGATTAGGATAGGAATTGACGGGTTAAAAATCCTGCATTGGGTTTTCTTATTGGACGCACTCGTGGGGGTCTCTTCGAATGCTTTTTGGATGTCGTCGTCGTGCTAAAATTGTAGCTTTAGACGCGAACGAGTTTTACTAGGAAACGTCTCACAATTAACTTCCATCACACGAGTTAAATCAAAGCGCAAATGGATTTGCTCATAATGTTGCTGCACGAGAAATTGATAATCCCCTGGAATTAAAATGACGCGAGTCGTGTCTCGCGTTCGTAGATCTCAATCGGGCAAATTCGAAATGATGTTCCTAATCCCATTTGTTGCTTTCAAAATTAGACGGATTGATCAATCCAATCATCTGTTGACACGATCTCTTTCATGACTCGTTGGGCTCTTCTCGCATGAAGAAAAAATTTGACCAATATCGGCAGTTTTCCTGTTCAGTTCATTCGATCTTCGTTAACCGACTCAATATAGCAAGATACCCATGATTGCAAATCAAACACGATTGAAGAAGTGTATTGTTTAATAAGCTAGGAAGGTAACTATCCGAACATTACAGCAGTTAATATTGTGCAAAAGAATTCAAATCAATCGAGATTTACACAAATCGTTTTCCACTTTAAAAACGAAATATCTAAAGGCGTTACGACGGTACTAGTGAATCAAATAAAGCTTAATGAAGTTCTCTTGTTTCCATTTATGAAATATTGAAGATGGTACTTTTCATTTTTATCTTGGCGCGATCCAAGTTACACATATTTATTTACTGAAATATATTACAGCAGGGGCAAATTTAAATTAACCATGACAGATGGGTGGGCCTGGCTCGACAGAGTAAGATTGGGCCTATCACGTTTTTTAAGACAAAGTTGATGGCCCCAAGTGAAGTAACGATTACGAAAGTGCCAGAAACTGGTCCAATCGGATTTTACTTTTCAAAGCCGAACTAAACACGGGCCTTAACGTGTCTCCAATTAACTATTCCAATGTATTATCTCGATAAGAAATATTTTCAGTAAGAAAAACAGAAAAAAAAAGGAAATAAACTTGCCTCTATTAAATCAATCTTACAATTTTAAGGATCTTTGGACAATAAGCCTCAGCAAGACAAAATTTATTCGAGCCTTTTTTTTTGGAACGAAAATAAAATAGAATTAATGTCGTGAAAAAACCCAAAGCGGTATCCTATAACAAATTTATCTCAGATTATTTTTTGACCACCAAAAGTCTCAAACTAGTAATGTCTGTGATAAATTTACCATAAATTAACTTTTTGACCATAAAAAATCATAAAACTGGTACACTTATAATAAATTTGACCCTAAACTAATACACACGCGATAAATATACCATCCGTTAGTTTCCGTAAAATTGAGTTAATATCGTAAAAAAAACTTTAAATCAATACACTTGCGGACAAAATAGAGAGTAAAAATCCAAAACTATAAACCCGTAAATTGTTACGTGTCAATTACTCTCGTAATTTGATGTGGTAAAATTAACGAAAATTAATGTAGGGTAAATTTATTACACGTTGTACCAATTTGAGATATAAAATTGTCATAAGTGTATCAATTTGAAATTCTTGTAGTTAAAAATTAATTTAGAATAAATTTATCACATGTGTACTAGTTTGCGATTTTCGTGTTATTAACTCCATGGGACAAGGACAATAGTACCGTAATTCGATCCATGGGCCATTAATGCCCTTTTTTTTTTTTTAGCTTGTTATCGTTATAACTCGCACCAAGACTCAAAAGTACCTCTCCTCGTATGACGGTTGAAAATCGACAATGCAACATGAGTGATTGTTAAAAACCGGTGCGGCAACTTGACCATAGTCAATATGGCGGTGCGGATCCGTTGACACTGTCTAATTCGTTTACTCGAGGCTATCCACGAATGCCGTCGCTTCCGGTTATTAACGGTAATTATGAACGAAAAATTTATTGGAAGATGTTTTCGGGGTCGACGACGACGAAACAAATTTAGGCATGGATATCCCTTGGAAAAAATATTAACGTTTATAGGGGGAATTATTGAAGATTAATATTTTTCTTTTTGGTCAGATCTGAAAAGTAAATCAGTTCTTAACAAAAACGACACGTCGGGCATATTCGGTTACGAAGCACGATGGATCCGACAGGACGATTCATCCCCAGTCTCTTCTTCTTCTTCCTCCTCCTCCTCGCTCTGCTTCCTTAATCCGACGATCTGAAATGCCCGATTCGAATCCGGTTCCGACCCTCTTCTTCATCCCGAAGACTCCACGAGCTGCCATTTCTTCCGCTTCCCGCGTCATTCGATCAAGCACCGAGAGCGCACGCCTCTGTTCTCCGACGCGATCGCCGAATCCGGGTCGCTTCTGAACCCTACCCGAGGTAAGCGGACGTGGGTGTCACTCTGTTTTTCTTTTCTTGGGAAATCTGTGTCGGGAGTTGAAGATTTTCGAGGGATGAAATACCTAGGGGCCGGATTCTTTCCGGACGAGGTTGTCGTTCAGATTCTTTCCAGATTGCCCATTAAGTCTCTGTTCAGGGCCAGGGCCGTGTGCAAGCTCTGGCGTAGCCTGTTGTCGGAGGATTACTTTGTCCGTCTCTACAATGAAGCGTCTGTTAGGGACTCCATGGTGGTAGTGGAGGTCTCCGAGTCCTTGGAATCGGTGCCGACCTACATCTGCGTCGATAGTTCGAGGGGTGTTTCTGAATTCTCTCTCGGTTTCTTGAATGATAGAGTTAAGGTCAGGGCTTCGTGCAATGGCTTGCTTGTTGTTCGAGCATTCCTGATAAGGGCGTTCACTATGTCTGCAATCCCGTGACTAGGGAGTTTAAGTTGCTCCCGAGGCGGGAGAGGCCGATGAATAGGTTTCATCCCGATGGCGAGGCTACTCTGGTCGGTTTGGCTTGCGATTTATGTTCGCAGACTTTCAGCGTCGTGCTGGCGGGTTACCACCGGACTTTCGGCCACCGGCCTGATGGGACGTTTATTTGTTTTGTGTATGATTCGGGATCGAACAAGTGGAGGAGGATCGTCTCTTTTCAAGACGATCATTTCACGCATATGAACAAGAACCAGGTCGTGTTTGTTAATGGGGCACTTCACTGGTTGACCGGTAGCTTCTCATATATTCTTGTACTCGATTTGCATGATGACATCTGGAGGAAGATGTCCTTGCCGGAGCAGCTGAGTTGTGGCTCAGGGAATAGGCTTTATCTGTTGGAGCTGGATGGGTGCCTATCGATAATTCAGATCTCAGAGGTCAGGCTGAGCATTTGGGTGTTGAAGGATTATGAGACAGAGAATTGGCAAATGGTTGATAGGGTTAGTCTAAGATGTATCAGAGGCTTGGTGCCGGGCATTTTCCCGATAAGTCAGACGAGTGAATATTTATTTTTGGCCTCTCTTAAGCAGGTATTGGTGTATCAACGAAAGAGTAGAGCGTGGAAAGAGATGTACTCTGTGAAGAACGGGTCGACGCTCCCCTTGTGGTTTTCAGCCCACGCGTTTCGCAGTGCGATCTTCTCTTGTAAATGAGTTCACTAGTTCATCTTGTGAAAGTCTGTACATACTGGTAGCAGGTATTGCTATTGGGATTGGCTGCTCGTTGTGCACTGAAATTTTTCAGTGATGATTTAAATGTGGTTAGGCTGTCATGCCATGTAAATCAACTAGTCTTTGATATTCTATTTTGAGAAGGAAAATCATGTTCTCACATTAAAGTTACGAAGGTAACTTACCTTTTAAGATGTAAGCTTGTTGTCATTATGCTTATAAGTGGTGTCCTGGGACTATTAGAGCGATAATGCAATTTTTCCATGGTGTTCAAATGTCTAGTTAACTCAAATACCATGCTGAGCAAAGAAACTCTGCAATTATATGTATCCAGTATCATGTGAATGCTGGAAAGCATTATCTTGCCGTGTGTTTAACTTTGACTGCAAAGTACAGTTCTTTCTTCGTGGTTGTGAAGATGGCCGTGTCTGTCTTTCTTGTCTGTTCAAGCTTTTTCTTGCAGTCCGTTCTTTTTTTCTTAGTATGAATTTCAATGAGTGGTCTAACAATGTGTGATTTAGCCAATCTGTGTATAAACAGTTCAGTTCATCTGAATAATCTTTCCATAGCTAGTAGCTGCATGATGACGGTGTGCCGAAGGCCCACAACTCAGATGGTTTCTACTTGCCATCATTTCATTTTGGAAGCTCGCTCTCTTTCCTTCATGCTCTGATCATAGTTCTTACATGCGCATTTGTTTTTTACTAGTTGAAGAATGCCCTTTTGCTTCCAGAAGACATCGATTAACCATTTAGTTTCTCCCTGGATTTGGATTCTAGATGTGATCTCCATATTCACTAGTTAATCTGAACAAGCATGCATAAGATTAGTACGTTTACTCTACTAGTTCATGGGAAAGTGGAAGACAGAAGATCAGGGGTACGTTTACTCTACTAGTTTATTCTAGTTTTGGAGATCAGGGGTCGTTGCAATTGATGACAATGGCGCCTTCCCCATGCACTTGATCACTCGGGTGTCCCGGCGAGCTGGGGGACAGTGCTGCTCTGATGTTGTTTTGCCCGTCATCTGCCGAGTTTCCTTGGCCCTTGTTTATCGATGCAGCATCATCACTTTGTACCATGCTTGGTGAGCTAGTAGCTCAAGCTTTCTGTGTCGTGTTCCAACGAAACAGAAAGGAATCGCCTGCGGCTATTTCCTTTGAGCGGTGGTTCATTACCTCGGGGAAAGGCTGCCGCTGCTTGGATCAGGATTTCTGGTACTTAGAAATCGAGAAAATGGTTGTACAGAGAAAGTTTGCACAGAGAAGTCTGATGCTCCTCGTCTTCGTATCTCGTTTCCTTCTCTCCGTGGGCGAGAGAATGCTTGTGACGTCCGACTCTTGCCGGAGTGGCTAGGCTAGACCCAAAGCTAGCTCCGCCTCATGAATGCCTGATCTGAGAGGATGATATTAACGGTTGTCGGTAAGAACATGAGGCTAAGCCATGGTTATCACGAGATGCGCCCCAAACTGAAACAGTGAAACTTGCAAAGGTCGAACCGGCGACTCGGGTTTCGGTTTGGTTGATTTTTCGCTCCCCTTTTGTTACCCATGAAATTCCTGAATTTATTGTAATTTACTTAAAAAAAATTATCATGCTATTAGTGGCTTGCATGTCTAACGAGCGATTTACCTGTAAAGACTGTAACATGAAAATACCGAACGCCTAGTAATTAAACAACAAGATAGAAGAATCATGGTCTACTCGCCTTAGGTCGCACTTAAGGAGGCAAAACTATGGCAACATTGATTTAAAGCGACATAGTTGTAATTCACCGTCATTGATTTAATTGAAGATAACATGACCGGATCGCTGCCAAATTATGATTTCGTCGCTCTTTTTATTAACTGAGTGGGTCAAAAAACACCAGCTCCGTCGCCTGGTTATGGATCGGGCAAGATGAGAAATTATAGTGTTTTGCCATTTCTTCTTCAAATTATAGATTAATCACTCAAAGATAATAAATGTGCACCAAGAAGAAAGCTAAAGAATAAGCTTAGAAAGGGCTCATTGTGTCCCCGTTGAAAGTTGAGAGTACATTCTACAAAATATTCTTCTCCCCCCATTTTTTTCAATTGCGTCGTGTCCGAGTTTTATTTATCTATAAATATATAAATAAAATAATTAGAGCATCTCTTGGGAAAAGAAAAAAATTTAGAAAGACCCTAAAAAAAAAATGCAAGTCAAAAGCGACGTCGGGTCGGGTACCAAACGAAAGTAGCCTTTTTTGCCATGGAAAGTTGAAACTGGAAAGTAACTTCCAACTATTCTATTCTCTGTCCACTACTTTTTTTTTTTTTTTAGTTGTCAAATAGACGAAGCTCGAGAATTCCTTTTCTCTTTTATACATTTATATTGCAATAGATGCATTTTCGGAAAGAAGAGGAAGGAGAATAATGTTTTGTGCGTTGTGCAATTCTCTTTGGCATCATATCTAACTGTATAAAAGGTATATGTGTATTGAAATTCTTCAAACTCATCACGTTAACTTCGTTAATTCCGTCCAACTTGATTAACGAAAAATGTTGACGTGAATTTTTTTTTTATTATTTCTCTCTCATACATGGCTAAAACAAGAAGGTAAGATTAAAGCGACGTTATTTTGGTCCAAATCCTATTTACAACAAAAATATTATTTAAATTAAATAAAAATAAATCAATTTAAAAAAAGGCAAATCCCCTCAAGGTCCTATAAGGCCCCCGTTGTTGCCCCACCATTGCGAGGCCTTTTCGGCTGTGGTGGGGCGACAACTTTTTAATTTAATTAGGTGATATGTTGATTAACAACTCAGATTTAAACTAAAAATGATGTGATTTTAGCCTTATCTTTTTTGTTTTTGACTACAAATGAGGGAGAAAATAATAATAATAACGTTAGCATTTTTCATCGGTTAAGTCGGATGGAGTTAACGGAATAACATAATTGCACCAATTTGATAAATTTTATGACTTGATTATACTATTTGAAAGTTTGAAAACTCAATTATATTTTCGTGATAAATTTTGAAACTTTCAGTACACCTATATATATATATTCAAGGAAGAATATGTTAATTTGGGGGAGGGGAAACACAGCTACTCGAAAAAAAAAGGAAAAGAAACACACGCCACTCTTCAATTTTCGTTCTATATTGGATTTATTATGACTAGAAATTTGTTAATATTAAACAATGAAACTTTGAAGTTTTCAATAAATTATTCTTTTCATGTTATGTCTATCTTAGGCGCGCATCGCCAATCATACGCTTGCACCCAATGGAGTCATACTGATGGGCTTGTCAAGTGAGCAGTTGGTGTTTCGTTAACACCGTGACGAGGCAGGTCCAAACTTAGTCCGAACCCCTGTACTTATTACAAAAAAAACGTCTCGATTTGCTAAGAAAAAGAAGCCACGTGAACTCTTCCACATTCATATAACATCAAGAATTTTACGGGATTTGGAATCAAAATGTTTGTTAATCTCGATTTTTCATGATTATGGCCTTTTATTAAGGTGGCATATTGCTTATTTTAGAGGTAGGTAATTTCTTAATAAAAAGCTCAATTAAAGGGAATATAGTAATTGTATGGATACTAACCACGCATCGAAAACCCCGAGAATGAGATGATATTTGTACAATCCTATAAGTTTTGGACAAATTTAACAAAGTTCAAAGCTACGAGGAATTCTGGATGAGTCCCGTTAGCCTGGAAATTTTATGAAACAGCTGTAATTTGACACGGAGCGATCAAACAATTAGGTTGCCGCGCGACATGCTTTCATCCTACATGACATTTAGGCTTTTGTTATCGAATGATTCGAAAAATAATTTTTTTAAAAATTATAATTAGTCAATAAATAATATTAATATTATGATGAAAATACTTTTCGTTATTATTATTTTTTATGTAATAATACCTTCTCTTGCTTTTGAACCCACGCGCCTGGCGGCGAGTGTCATTGGCCAGTCGCGGAAAGACGTTGTTTGTTCCCTCTCTCTCTCTCTCTCTCTCTCTCTCTGCGTGCGTCAAAGTAGAACACAGACAATAATCAACAACGAAGACCGGTTTTAACAAACAGCGAGGGACGACACAGTGGTGGAGACTCGCCTCGCTCGCACTATGTATCGTTCACAATCTTCGATGATGGAGAGGACGCGACGCGAAGAAGAAGCCGGCCAGAGTGTCCTCTCGTGTTGCCCTCTCCGGTGCTGCCATTTGTTCTAGGGTTTCGGTTCTCCGCTTGACTTGCCTTGTTTTCCTCGATTGGGCGGCTCCGTGAGCTGGCTCGAGGTACTTCCTCTGGAGCTGATTTCGATTCTTTCTTCGTTTTTCTTTTTTGGTGTTCAGTTTGATATTCGCTCGATGGGTCGTGTGCTCCACGATTCTTGCACCCGATTGCTCGTTTCGTTTCGTCTTATGCGTTTCATCCCCTTTTTGGTGCCTGATCGTTTGATTCTAGCTGCGTTCTTGCTCGTTCTCGACTGTTCTGAGTGTAGTTTCCGGTGAGGGGCTCGGTTGTTGAAGTTCAAGATTTAGTGCGAGCTGTGCGTGCTGAATGTCAGACAACGTTTCTGGGTGCGACAGTGGGTATGGATCAGCTTTTAATTTTCATATCCAACAGTGTTTATGTTAGCTGAATTACTGGGTTGAGTGTTAAAAATCGAAGCTTTGTCATGCTCTCGGGGAGTGAACTTTTGGTTGTTAGGTCTTGAATTTGCACTTTCTTTGCTTAGCAATGTGTTTAGTTTGACCGCGTCCGTAGTTCTTACCTATGACTGCGGTTCCCCAGAGCAGTATTGGTTAAAATAGCAGAAGCATTCACTGTTTCCTCCTTTGCAACTTTTATTATGCTAAGTGACTGTTGAGTTGCCTTTAGGTAACGGTGCTTCCTTGGTTAAGTCATTCTCACCTGTAATTCATTTTGGAATTGGCTCCTGCCTGCTTCAAGTGATTTTGGAGGATTTAGACTAGGGATTTCTCAAAATTTCTAGCACCTTACTTTTTTGTCCTTTGAACTAGAAGCTATTGCATTGAGGTTTAAAAAGCAACGTCACTATGTTTTCAGCTCTTTATAGTTTGTAAAATTCACTTCTTTGGAAGGTGTAAACTACGATTAGTTTTATGAACTTCTTGACCAAGCTTAACTTCTAGTGTTGGAGTGTGCTCTGTCATCAAGATCTACATCATATTTTTCCTAAATAGTGATAGATAAGATGGCACATCTTTGGTGGTATTGCAATAAAACACATATTAAATGCTCTTCAGTTGAGATTGGCACCTTATTCTTTATAAATGACGATAGATAAGCTGAAACATGTTTTAATTTCGGTGATGGTAATGCAGTAAAACATTTATCAGCATGGCAAGCGCAGTTTGATTAATGGGGGGGTATTAATTTGGTTCCCTGTCGGAGGAAGAATCTCCTAGGATATTGACTCATGGCTAAGAAGGGCAATCAGCCGAAGAGTGGGGTTGGTCGTTCCTCGCAGAATGGCAAAAAGAAGGGTTCAGCAGCACATTCAGAAAGAGGACAAGCTACTGACGTGAAGATTCCTCCTAAAGAGACAACTGCAAACGGTCATCACTCAAGCAATGCGTCGGCGGAGAGCATGAGGCAAGGAGCTGGGAAGTTAACGAGCATGGAGAAACAAGGGACAGATGCAGCTGAGGAATTAGAGCACCAAGTTCTCTCTGGGGAATTTTCAGAGGATTATATTCAAAATGCATCTCCAGCGGGTATGTCTCATGAGAGAGAACAAGGTGGACTAGATTGTGATAATAATTGTCAAAATGGCCGAAAAGGTGGCCTGGGCGGCGAGCTGAATGGGCATATAACAAATCTAATAGAAAATGCTCACATATTTGACAATTCAGTTGTTAGAAATGTGAGAAGATCAGCTTTGTGTGTCCTAAAGGCGGCTGGAGAGTGGCTAGAGTCACAAAGACCTTTTGTCATTAAGTTAAAAGGTGACATACTGAAGGCTCGTGACTATGTCAGAGTGAAGATTGAGCTGGCCTACCCGGTTGCTTTGAAATGGCTTGTATACTTTGGAAACATACTGTTTCTCTTATCAATGATTTGGTTGGATTGCACTCTTAGGGGAATCGATTCTTTGCTACGTATGGGAACAACATCTTTCTTTTCTATCATATGGTGTGGAATTTTCTCAATTATTGCTATGGTTGGCATTCCAAAGTTTCTTGTGGTCTCGGTAAGTCACTCTTTTTATTTTTTATTTATGGTCAAAAAGTCACTCGTCACTTCACAAGCTACTTTTATTGACTTCCTATTGTATTGCTGGCTCAAGTTATCCTTTTCCATCTGATATGACCTGTTTGCCTGGATCCATTTTTGTGTGTGTGTGTGTGTCAATTTTTCATCCTGAACTGAGCTTATAAATATGCGCGACTCCTTCTTCATGTCAAAATAGAAGAAATCAAAATAAGCATAGAGTATTACCTGTTGTCACTTCCGAACTCCTTGGAGCCGCACAGGATTGTTGCTTGATTTTATCTAGTTAAGATGCAGATCTCTTGCGTCCATGTTCCTAGAATTCATTCCTTGGTTGCTCTTTCTGAAATGCTCAGAATTACTTATTAAGCACACTTTTCTTCTGCCGGATTCCTTCTAACTGACTAAAGTTTGCCTTCATTCAGGCGCTAGCTGTTCTTGCGGGTATTTTTGTGGGGTTTGCCGCCGCGCTTTTGCTGCTTGCAATTTGTGGGGCTGTCTTCTTGTGGTGTTATGGAAGTTTTTGGACAACAGCTCTTGTAATTGTCCTTGCAGGTAATGGCTTTGAGGCTTTCTCTTTGAGACTTAACTTGATTTAGGTATTTGTGAGTTTGTAAGCTTGCTTAAAGCCAATATTCATATACAAGCAGGTACATCATTCACATTGAGCCATGAACGCCTTGCACTTTTTATATCAACGATCTATGCCGTATACAGTGCTTGGGCATATGTTGGATGGATGGGCCTGCTTCTTGGTTTGAATTTGTCTTTCATCTCAAGCGATGCTCTCATATACTTCCTGAGGAATAATATACATCAGCCTCAGCGAACCAATGATCCACCCAAACAAGCAGCTGGAATGCAAGGTCAACCGTTTAGCGAGCCATTGCATCCGTCATTCTCAGATGCTGCCTCTGGATCGTCGGCTGATTGTAATTCAGGAATACCTTCAACTAGTGGGGCCAATTCTGAAATAACTTCGGAAGATGAAGTTATTCGGTTGTTGAGCTGTTCTGATCACTATTCAGCACTGGGTTTCAATCGTTACGAGAATGTAGATGTTTCTTTGCTCAAGAGGGAATATAGGAAAAAGGTACTCTCTCTCTCTCTCTCTCTCTCTCTCTGTGGGTGTCCCGTGCATGTAACTACAGAGACACACCCCACACCCAGACTCATACATGAATGAGTGCATGTTAAAGTAAATTGGCATGAGAAGTAACTCTACTGCGAAGCATGACAACTGCACTCATTCCTTGCCCCTGGAACAGTGGACTACTTCTCAATTGTTTTTAATAATTGCGTAATGGTCTGTAAAAGTTGACTCAGTGAAAGATCTCTGTCTCATAAGTCAGGTGGCTAACATATAAGATGCATAAAACAAATGTTACACCTGCGACCATGTATCATTTTGCAAATACCTGGGCAACTTGTTATGCGAGAGTTCCATGGTCCAAACTTTCCCTTCTGCTGGCCCTTCTTGTGTATAGGCTTCATAATTGTCAATCAGTATATCCTATGGGTTTTTATTGTTTAGAAGAGACTCGAAGTTCACTATCAGAGGAAATCTAATAAATGCTGGATCTGATAAGGCTGGCAGAAAAAACTGAATTTTTTTTTGAAATGTAGATTTATGGGTGTACATTCAAAATAACGCGATGGTAAAATAATTTATTATAACAGTAATTATCCAGAAACATGCCATCAATTTGATTGGGGCTACAACACCTCCTTCTCAGAAGAGAAGACACAGAGAAGGAGGCCGTGCTTTCACTTGACAGCACAAGCAAATAACGTGCTTAATAATAAAAAGATGTGGGCTGATACTTCAAAGAGGATCTTGACTACCTGGATAATATGGAGGATTTAGTTCTAAAGATCTTTGAGTACTTGGAAACATGATGTTGCCAACAAGATCAAACAATTTGATACCTGTTAATATTGACGTCTGTATCAACTATTGGTGGAGATGGATCGTTGGGTCATTGCGCAACTCGAAGAAGAGATTAATTAGATTAGGATTCTTCTCCTGATTGAGTACAGTCCCTTTTATTAGGATTGAGTTGAATTCTATTATGAATTTAATAAGTTCTCTTTTTTGTTTGGAGATAACATTTTTCTTGTATGAATGTTTTTTTTTCAAGAGACCTAGTTCAATTTGGAGTAGAATTTTATAAGTTATGTATATGCGCATGTATTTTTTTCTATTCGAGGGTTGGTGAAGGATATTGAACTTTAGCAAGTCTTTGCTTTGAATTGTATGGTATGATTTTATCGTAAATTTGATACTTGAGGAACCCTTAGTGTGATGCCTAGTAAGTTTACGTGTATTCCTTTTAGGCATTCTCAGTTTGAGTTGTCTTTTGTTCTGAGTTCTCTTCATGTTCTCAATCAGTTGCTCTCACTATTTTGTTACTCATCGTCCAACATCAGTATTATAGAGGATTCACCAGTAAAGAGAGCGCTGTGGAGTAAAATGATCTAGGTATCCCATCTCTACTCGCAGAAAAGGCTTGCTTGCTTCTTGTTCGTGTTCTAGGCCAATTCCTGTTCCTTTGTAAATTATGATAGGCTTACTGGCCTAATTCAGTAAATCTTGGGCTGAAAGTTGTGTCAGCTTGTAAAATTTTTACTTGTCATGTGAAATGATTCTTGAATATTTAAATGTCTAGCTTTTTGATAGAGCAATAGCAAGGTTTATTTGACTAAATTAAGTTTCTTCTGATTGGTTTAGGCAATGATGGTCCATCCTGATAAAAATCAAGGAAATGAGAAGGCAGCAGAGGCTTTTAAAAATCTTCAAAATGCATACGAGGTAAAGTTTGTTTTTCTTCCAAAATTCTAAATCATGCGAATGACAGAGATTCAATTTAATTGAGTGAGATATGTGGTCTATACTAATTTATATAGCTATACCACTTATCCCTTCTTCAAGGTTTTACTTGACTCTGTAAAGCGAAAAGCTTACGATGATGAGCTAAGGAGGGAGGAGCTGCTGAACTGCCTCCGTAGGTTTCAAAGTTCTTCTCAAAAGGTAATTTTTTTTTTTTTTTGCATCTCTCTCTCTCACCCATCTTATTACAAGAAAATATGAAAGTTGACCTGATTCCTCTTTTCTTGGTTGCCCCATTTATGTGCCTCTCGCATGTAGTAATCTGAAAGTCATATTGATTCTTGAGCATTTAGAATGCAACAAGACACTGGGTAAACAAACAGACTAGTGACAGAGTTTCTGGCTCAGACAGCCCGAGACACCACATTTTCCCTTGGTTCTGCCTTCAATTCTGGCTTGCATTCTTTCAAAGTTCTGTATCAGGGGTTAGATTTCACTTTACAATTACAATTTGGAGTAATTGAGGCATTGCGTTCTTTTTTAATGAACAACGTCTGTTTAGCCACTGATGTGCGACCGAAGTCTTGTTATGAATGTTAGCATGCACCCTTGTGCATGTAATTTTGAGAGAGGGAAGGACTGAGGTGGAAAGGGTGTGGGTCTTGAGACCGTAAAAGTTATCTGCCGTGTTATCATACTAAACGCAACTAATTCTCAGAATGGAGGTCGTGGTCTATTCTCCTCCGGATTTGCTCACTCAGAGACCGACGGCGAGGATGCTTTGAGAGATTCAAGGCGAATAGCCTGCAAAAAGTGCAACAGCTTTCATCTCTGGTTGCAAACCAGAAAGTTAAAAGCTCAAGCAAGGTGGTGCCAGGTATTCCCTCTGAATTTGAACATGCTTTTGACGTATTGTACGTTTCTCAAGTTATTGGGCATATTGGCATGGTGCAAGAGCAAGACTTTGTTAAGCTCTCTATAAAAGTCAGTGCCACGTCGTATTGTTTGCGTGAAGAATGTTCTTCGATGTTTATGTTTCCTTTGTCTTGTCTAAGGACTGTAAAGAGTTCCATCAGGCAAAAGATGGAGATGGATGGGTGGAACAATCTTCTCAACCCTTACTTTTTGGGCTATTGCAGAAGGTACTTATTAGCTCTTGAATTGAACCAATGGATTTTTTCTGCTCAGATCATGTCTTGCTTTATTCAGTATTCTGCCAATTGTCCTCTCATTATACAGGTAAAATGGTTTATTTCATAAATTATTCAGACCTGAGAAATGCCTGATCATGATGTCGACATTGATGAAGTGGATTGATCCTACTGATGGTGATGATTGTACATGCAGATGAATGCTCCTGTTGCATATGTTTGTGCTGATAGCAGAATTTATGATGCCTCAGAATGGTATATTTGTCAGGTAAAGTAATGTTTCTTACCTCCTTTTTATGCTTTGACCACAAAATCTTCTCTAGATGTTCACTTGAAGTCTTTTGGTGTATCTGCATATATTTGTGCGGATCACTGGGGTAAAAATTCGTTATAGTGCTCCTTCTACTGGAGTTAGCATGTCGGCATGCGTTACCTCTGAAAGAAATCGACCCATAAATATAATGTAGTTAAGAGTAAGTTATGGTGACCCTCTGGCTGCTTCGTGAAGATTTGAAATCATCTTTTCTAAGGTGGCATAAAATGAGTTTGCTCTTGTGAATATCCCTTTCTTTTCCTTCTCTTACTATTCATGTTTCTTAGAATTAAATATGTATTGTGCAATGCCATAATGCCTTACCAAATCTGCCTCGTGAATGTATCTTTAGAAAGGATTACTCTGTAGCAAAAGGAGAAACTACATTAATTCTCACCTGCACAGTGTGTATGATTATATACCCCTGCAAATGCTGACTTATTTAATGCCAACCTTAATTTCTGTTCTTATTATCTAAATCCGACAGAATAAGATGAATAAAAAGAGCTTGATCATTTACTTGGAGGAAAAAGAATTCTTTATTCCTTTCCTTTTGTTTATTCATTTGTTATAATTATTTTTTTTCGGTTTATTTTGGGGGTGGGGGAGAATTTGTGTGGAGGTGGTGGGGGCGCTCTTAAGTGATGCATTCAACCTATTATGTGATCATTATTTTATTTGATATATAAGTTAGTCAATATTTTACATGAATTGTCTGTTGTTTTTTAACTATTTAGAAGTACGCACTTGTTCATTTGGCCATAAATGGACAATATTTGCCTAGTGCAGCAGAACATGAGCTTATTCACTTTTCCTGGCCAGTGGCTATAAAGCACTGTTGTTATTTTCGGAAGCTATTTCTGCAGGGGACTTGATTAGTGCCTATAGTGACAATAACGGTTATGATGCTAAAACGTCGCTGCAGGGAATGAGGTGTCCACCCAATACGCACAAGCCAAGCTTTCACGTGAACACGAGTGTGACTTCAAAGCATAATTCTGGGAAGGGAACTGCTTCTGGACAAAGGGGCGGTCGAGTTCCAGGATCTAATGTTGAAGAGACGATGACAGAAGAAGAATTCTTTGAGTGGTTGCAGAATGCAGTGCAGGCTGGCATTTTTGACAATTTCAGCAGCGCCTATTCTGAGAACCAATCTCCAGGGGGCGGAAGCAGCTCCAAGAGTGGCTTCAGCGGCAGTGGTAGCAGCGGTAAGAAGAAGAAAAGGGGGAAGAAACAGTGGTAAGCAAACGAATTAAGTAGATTGTGGAGCAACCTTTAGCCTAAAGTTGGAGACGAAGCTTCTTGTTTTTGGGGAGGGTCAAGGGTTAAGGAGAGTTTAATCTGAGTTGAGCAGTATCCGAAGCATGGGCATAACTGCGAGACTAAGCAGGAACCTGCATTTAGCAGGAGAGAGGTTGTATAGCATTTTCTTTTTAATATTGTTCTTTTTCCCTTCTTGCTTTATCAGTGAAATTAGCTGTGAGTTAGATGAGGGGAGGTTCGGTGATAATTGTATCATTGGGCAGTGAAGGTGTCTGGCTGTGATTTTCACCCGGGCATGGCTATTTCTTGAATGAGTAATTATGAAATATGGAAGTAGTTGTCTTTACCCATAAAAAAAAAAAGAAAATATGGAAGTAGTTGCTGGAGCATATCAAGTGAAAAACCGAACTCCACGAGGAGTTCACGGTCTTTGTGGTCATAGTGCATGTCTAATCATAGGCAGGATTATCATGATGGAGTGAAAGGAAAGATTAAGGTCGTCTCGCTTAGGAGTTGGTGTTAGTCACTCTTCTAGCCCCTTGCGGAGACTAATGTCACGGGCCAGCATTTTCCCCTTGCGAGGGTCAGCCCGTGAGGCGCCTGGCGACCAGTCTGGCCACCAGGCCAGCCTTTTTTTCTTATTGTCCCATGGAACACTTAGGCGAATGTCTTTCTCGTATCGGATCCTACCATATCCAGCTTAGCTCGGGCATCCTTTTGTATCGAGCGCGCACAGGTCAATATAGGCACCACAACTGGTTTCAGCCTGTTATGACCTCATCAGGAGAGCGGCATCAGTTCTCGACCAGTTTGTACACGGGAGGCCAAACTCGCCTTCAGAGCTCCTAAAGGATGTATTATGTTTAATCCTAGAACTCCTAGCACAAACTGTCCTGATACCACTCTCAGGGACCCAGTTGTCTAGTACCCTCTGCATTGCTAATTTTCTATCATTTCCTATGTTGACACTAACAAGCACCGCTTCAAGGTTATGCGAGTGTGAGAAAACCCAAGAACCCCAGTTATTCGATCCCCCACGATCCTCCGTATCGATCAAGGGGACACAGAACAACCGGCTCGTGTCACTAACACCTCAGACGGAGTTCCACCACCAACACCAATCTTGACCAACAACACCATAGCTCAGCCACCACAACTGATTTCGGCCCAACCAACACTGCCATTACCATTGGATTTTGGGCAGCAACACCACACTTGAATTGAGCGCCACCAAGTCTCGGGCAATAGTACCATGAAACTGACTGAGAATTATCATTGCCAGACATATTACCACCAACATACCCGACCACGACCAGCACCTTCGTGGCTGAGAGAGAGAGAGAGAGAGAGAGAGAGAGATTTGCCCGAGTTAGGGAGAAAGAGATGGGATCGCCCACATCACAATAGATAATTGTTGAATTGGTTAACCCTCTCAATTGTGAAAAAAACAAGTGACATGTTTAAAGGGTCACATTGGATAGATTTTGCAAAAAAAAAAATGAATTTGAATATCAGACAACCTTTGATGTCCTCACCCTTTTGGGCAACAGATGTATGAATTTGAATTATTTAAAAAAAAAAAGAACTGTTGGGGAATTATTGGCCAAGTAACGCATTCTTTTTATTATTATTTTGGGTCGGAAATGTGTTCTATTTGAGACTAAAGATTTTGGTTTACATGAGCTTCTATGAAAATATGAGGTAAAAGCATGAGCTTGAACTTGTATTTTTGTTTATGTTTCAACAGAAGCAAAAGGCAAATCTTTCATGCTCAAAAGTTGAAAATTGTATCCATATTCCAAAATGGAAAGTTTATGGATTTTTTTTTTTAAAGAATTTCGTCCACATTTAATTCGTCCAATGGTTCATGCGTAAAATACTTTTTACATTGGCACCGGACGTTGTAATAATCCATAAAATTATATGGGATTTTGGGTGGTCAAAATGCGCATGACAACCATTCTGTTTCAGAAATAATTTCTGGAACAGAAATAGATTTTTCTATTTCTGTCAGAAACAAAAATTTTTTGTTTCTGGTTTTGGGCCAAAATCTATTTCTGGAACAGATTTTTGTTCCAGAAATAGAAAAATAGATTTGCGTTGTCAAACGAGTTTCTGTTCCAAACCTATTTCTGGAATAGGTTTGGAACAGAAATAGAGGAACAGAAACGTTCTCATGCGCGCCCTCATGAATGTATTGGGCCTTTATGCAACTTTATTCGAAACGAGTTGGCCCAACTCGGCCCGCAAGACACCCGCGAAAGTTGCAAGGATTGCCCTTTGTCCCCGCTTTTCTGATAAGCCTTCTTCCCTTTGCCTGGCTTTTGCTTCCCCAAAGCTAAAACCTCCATGGAGTCCATCCTCCAATCTTCTTCCTCCTCTTCGCATCTTTACTCAACTGTCCCTATACCAGTAATCCCAGATCGTTTCTCTTGGAAAAGAAGCCACTGCCCAACTTTTCTGAACATATCATCGTCATCATCTTCTTCTTCATGGTCTCTGTGTAATATAAATGTTTTGTCTGTTGGCACCCGAAAATCTGTGACTGTCGGTGCTAAGAGGAGCGGCAAGGATGGGAAGAAAGATTCGGATGGCTATCTCTTTGGACCCGATGAGACCACTGGGCTTTTCCCTGAGGCAGTGCTGCTCAAGGAGGTCGCTTTTTCCCTTTTCTTTTCGTTTTCTTGTTTTGAGGCGTGCGAGCCGATTTTGATGTTTTGGAATCTGGGTCTTGAGCTTCTTGTTCGAAACTTTATCCTCTCCATTTTTCGGAATTTATGTTGCGAGAGAATGGTGTCAAAAAGAACGAGTCTTAAGAATGTTTGGTGCATTTGGTCCTTTGTGTATGGTGTTATTGTCACCGTAACTTTCTGGATTCTTGAAATGTTTGCGAGCACATTTCTGTGAGAAACTGTAACGTCTGTTCACTCTAAATTGGAAAGCATATTCATTCAACTGGATTTATAGGTGAAAAAACATATGTTGTTAGCAAAGAATCTAAGTTTTTTGCCCCTACTTGAATCAACTATAGGACAAGGAGAATCCAAAAATAATCTGAAATTTACCAGCTTCCCGATGGTCTTAAGGAGCAAAATCTGTACATTCTTAATTGATTTGAGTAGGGAAAGGAAAGAAGGAAAGGTTCTGGTACTGCTCTTAATGTCAGAGCAACAATAATTGGTCCAAGTCTTTTCAATTTTGAAATTACCTGTCTTACGTATAAAATTACGTAATGCGTGGTTGTTGCATATGATTGAGGATCTTCTCACGTTAATTTTGTTCTTGGATTTCAGAAGAAGGTACAGGAAGATGGTAAACTTCTACCTGAGTTTTCCGATGCAGAAGAGAGTATGTAACTTGCAGGTTTTTTTCCCTAGCTATGGATAATGAAGCCCTTTCGCATACTTTTTACTTGACAAGGGCACTTGTTTTGCAGGGGAGCTTTTTGAATATCTGAACCTTCAGATGGAAAGCGACCTAGAAGTTAAAGAAAGTAAGCAATTCAGTTCTATCAGAGCCACTTCTACCTACATATAGAAGCTCATACTTCTGCAGCTTTTGTTGAGTAAATCATGCAGTTCATAATCCTGGTACTTCTAGAGCTGCTGTTGGTTTGTTTTACTCTATTTGAAGTCTCGTGTTTGTGCCTTTTTTATTTCATTACTAGTTAACTGAAGCTCATTATAGTTATTGGGACATTCACAATGGTTAATGTTTCACTTTAGAGCTTGTAGGAGGATTTCCCCCACCCTACAGAGGTTTATCTGTTGAGATGCAATTCCCGAAATGTGCACTATATACATAGATAGAGAAACTACTGCTCTTGTTAAAATAGAGAGATGCTTCTGCTCCTGTATGGTTTACAGAATCTAGAGACAACAAAGATATAATAACTGCTGTTAACAAATTTGAACTGCATGGATGATGATAATCAAACAAAGGAAAAAATATGAGGCTCATGTCTGCCAAGCTCTTTTTTTTTTTTCCTTCCTTCAGAGTCATCAATTCTTTCTCACTGCTATCTTTTACTTTGCATACAGTGCGCCACTATGAAGTGGTTTATCTAATCCATGAGAAGCATGTGGAAGACGTTGGGAGTGTAAATCAAAAAGTTGAAGGTTATTTCTGTCTGTCCATCTTTATCTTTTTGAATTTAGTGCCAATCCTACATTTGTTATGTTCTTCACAAATTAGGCAGGATGTCTCTCAGCCACCTAATTGATAGAGTTGGATCATTTAACACTGGTAATCTGATTCTAATCCTTTCATTTGTTATAGGCAGTTGCATCATCAATCTATATGAACTTGTTTTGGTTCTCTTTAGGTTTCATCTATGCCAAGTACATTGGCCTACTCTCCGCATTCATTAAGTTAAAGATCCATGCTCTTTTACTTTAGGTACCTGTGAGGTAACAGCATAGGCAACTCCCTGGAAGTTTTCTATTCCAGGGAAAAATCCTCAGTTGAGGTTATCTTGAAAATTTCCAGTGTTATTACTTCTGGTACTAGAACAGCAATTGGTTTATCACTAAATCTGACATGAAACTTAGCCCTTCTTTGTGCTGGACATAGTGTAAAATTGAGTGCCACGATGCATGCTGATCTATGTAAAGTTGCATGAGTACCTTATAAAAAGGTTGTGAAGCTGTGAGACCTTTGTTGCAGATTTCCTACGGGAGAAGAAGGGCAAAGTATGGAGATTTGAGGACTGGGGGCTTCGTAGACTTGCATACAAGATTAAAAAGGCCAGACGTGCCCACTACATTCTGATGAACTTCGAATTGGAAGGGAAATGGATCAATGATTTTAAGACCATGTTGGATAAGGACGAGAGAGTCATCCGACATCTTGTGATGAAGAGAGACAAGGCGGTTACAGAAGTTCTCCCTCCTCCGCCTGAATTCCACACACTCCGTGGTGGCATTGATGATGGTGAGGATGACATGGATGATTTTGAACATGAAGAAGATGAGGAGGAGGAGAGCTGGGATGTAGAGGATGAGATGGATGACTATGGAGATGAGGAAGAAGATGGCGTTATTGTGGTCAAGAGTGATGAAGATGAAGAAGAAACCAAGAGCAGCACATTACCTTCTGCAGTTAAAAAAGGGAAAAGTAGAACAAGAGCAGAGAAAGTTCTTAGGTAGTCTCAAGTGCTCATTACAGCCTCATTTTTGACTGAGGGAGAAAATTAGGCCCCGTCTTTCTTTTGTCCTTTTCCTGTACATAACCTGGATGTCTGTCCTACACCGAGGCACAATCTTTGTACTGCAAAAGACCATGAAACCCTTAAAGAAATGGTAGGTCTGTTCTCGTCACAGCTTCTCTTTTTGCATCTTGTGTCGTGTGACGTTACAGATTCTGAGGTGAAATTTGGGATATATGGCATATGCTTCAATCCTTCTATTTCTACGGGCAAAAATGGGACCTCTCTGTTCAGCGAGTAGAAGCAGTAAAAGGTGCTTGGTTTGTATAGTTTGATGGATCCCTGTAAATTGGGCACTGAGAATTGATAGCAGTATCTTAAGCCCAACTAAGGCTTTTCTACATGGCGTATGCTGGATGTGAACATTTGTTGCGTCTTTCTTCATAGTTTGTCATTTAACGCCCACGAAGATCAACGTCAATATCTCGTTCTTATCTGAGATTCGTCACAAACTGTTCCAGATATGTCTTTCTCCCCTGAAACCAAACAGTTCATGTCTTCTGTCGGCATTAACATGTTTGGGGAACCGCATAATTGGCCATCTCTCACTAGGAATCAATGGTCGTTTTATTGCAACATCTGCTTTCAGTGCAAGAAAACATCGGCACCACTTTTGAGGCTTCTTTTTTGTCATGTATCATTCAATCGACAACCATTCAACAGTGTGGGACGCTGACCGCTAACCACGCCCCTTCAATAGAAAGGGCCTCTAAATCCTCACGAGATTGTTGCGGCCTCTAAAACACACCAAACCAGACGTAGTTCATGCACAAGATATTGATTTCGCCGTATAAGCTTGGATTTAACATGAATTTTTTTGCTCAACGTACGTGTCTCTGTCCTCAACCAAAGCCCAATTTTTAGAAGACCTAAGTGCCACAGTAATCACTTCCTTTCTCATCTCTTTAAAGGAAACAAGCCTACATCGAAAGATCATTACTAATTTGCATTAAAACGACACCACGAGCAACAATAGAACCAAGTATATGAAGTCTCCAATATAGCAGACTGCAAATATCACATACAGACCGTCCGAGAATGCTCCAACAACTGATGAATAAATTCCCCCCTGATTGCAGTGGCCAGAGGACATTCCCTATCCCAAGAAGTACACAATCCTCTTACTCGGTCTCCTCCCCCACACAGGAAGAAACAGGACATTCAGAAAGATAAACCGGGCTTTCTTCCAGTGGTAATCACAAAGAATACAGACGTTGTATTTAAGAGTTCACTCTTTCGTTTTAAAAGAAACCGATCCTGGTAGCTAATCTATTTTAAAAAAAAAGCCATTAAGAAAATAAAAAAAAATGTGTTGAAACGCGGACATCTGTGATCCAAATGCATTCCATGCTGTTCCTACAGAGAAATTTCCATCTGATGATGAAGATCTGGCAATTCCATCAGGCATAGAAGCATTCGGCATGAGAACACGTAAAAGAGCTATACTCTTTGCAAACTGGAAAACCCATGTTTCATTCCACAAGCTATATTATCTCCTAGAACACATCAAAGGGGGTAAGTGCACAAAGGTAAGACAAAGTATTGGAAGGAAAAGAGGACAAGGCACATGCAAGCGAGGAAAAGAAAACTTTCATCATCTGGAAACAATTATCATTTCTTTTTTATCAAGCTACTATCGTCATCATCAGCTGCTCCAATGCAGTCAATTGTAAACCGGCACAACATGCAAAGGATCATCACTGTTCACGTAAATTCCTACTGAGATCTACAGTTACATTTCATACATGAGAAAGAGATCTCTGAACAGTTCGATGTAAAAACTTCTGACTTTGCATACGTGCATAGAAATATCAGACACCTGAGGCAATATTGCCGAACGAAGGAGGAATTTACTACACCATCAGGTGAGAAAGCCTGCTGCCAGAAAACACAGATTTCCTTATTCCTTGAGCTCGATGGACGACCCCTGAAATAAGATCATAGCACGATTAAGCTGCACCTCATCTGCCTAAACATACACTCTCACAGAATACTAAACTAAGCAGAAATGAAAGTAAAATTGTATTCAGACAGCCAAACATGAGAGATCAAAACAAAATGGAAAAGGGGCCTAAGACACCGCACCAACAAGACAAGATATACACAACATTCAAGAAATTATCTGAAGCTACTAGCTTACAGCACATTTACTTGATCAGCATAGCAGTTCGTTCATTTTCTAATACATTTCAGACAATAAGCAGATGGATTAATCCTGCTCCATCCACAAAAAAAGGTGGACTAATCCTGCTCAAGCCCGAGGAATTCACATTATATCTCAAACCCCCAATTTCTCTATATATATATATGATATAGTGGCAAGAGTTTCTACAAGGAAAGATCCTCCTAATCATTAATCTGAAAGTTAGACCATCTTTAATACTTTGAACTAAGCCATTTACATCTACAACAAAGTATCATGTAGTTTAGCTTCCTAGTACACATTAGATGATATACTAAGTTATTCCAACAAGCTTAAGAGGGCACTGTGGGGGACTCAAAGCTTAAGAGGGCACTGCAGAGAAGTCCCTTTGAAACTGGATACATTCCAATCATATTTGAAATCCCAACTGACAATTGTCCAGAAATGTATTCCAAGGATCCTCCGCCAAGTTACCTATGATACAGTACATGAGAAGATAGATACAATCTAGTCTCATGAGCACTGGAGCCACTAACAAGTAGGAATTGTTCTGGCTGATGGAAAGACAATCTACGAAGACAAGCCAATCTAGCTGATGATGATATGGAAGAATGATGGGGATATTGAAAACAAAATAATACAAGCTAGTGCCATGGCACTGTCTATATACCAGTAGTATGCATTATTAACCAGGAAAGACCCATTAGAAGCCCCAAGAAAAATCACCTGATCTGTAACTAAGTTATTCAAATTGATTGCCACAACTATGGGACTCTGAATATCTAACACAGCATTACTTCTAGCTCCGGGCAGATGCTAGCCATCACCCATCACCCTTAGATACTGTAGCATTAAGGGACCTAGGCACAGGGCATTAGATTTATGGGTTTTTCTTTGTACAGAGCTTTATTTAAAATCTAAGGCTTCATAGTTAGCATGCCTAGGCACTCCCACAGCAGGTGGCACTTAAGGGGCAAAAATCACCATGGGTTAGCAGTAGTTGCGGGAAACAAACTACCACATTGTGCTCATAACAAGATCTAGTCTCTTTCAATTTCTACGGCTTGATTGATGAAATCAAAGTTTAGAATCCTTTTATCATAACTTAGCTTTGTCATCATCAACAAACCCAAAATATTAAGAAACCCACTAGTACTTGCGTACAGGTATTAATGATAAGAAAATCATTGTTGGTATTTAAAGTATCTGGTTAAGTCTTAAGGATGCAATCACAACACCAATGATGTTCCTGATGGAAAACGTATCTATTATGTTATTCGGGGGCAGACTGGATCACACAGGACTTTTAACACGCTAAATCGAACATCCTTGTTGCTTTCAATGTTGACTGGAAAACCAAAATGCTTGGCCAGAGACTTGTAACAAGTACATGGCGCATGCACAAAGTCCGTTCAGAGAACCAATAAAGAATTATGCATGAACACAGATACAACAAGAAGATAAAATCCCTGACCAACAGGAAAGACATTGAGACTGATGCATCAAGATAAGAGTCACTTATGGTCCAACTCCATTTTTGTTCTCCTTTTAAGAGTAAGAAAAGTATAGATAGCATGTACAAGGTCCGTCTTAATGCAAGAAACAAAGAATTGTTGAGAAAGAAACAAGAAGAGGAGCATAATTCATCATTGGAGCCCACTTTAACCATGACAATCAGTTTGCAAACAAGTACTGGATAAAGCATAGTGGCAGAGATGGTTTCCTGATGTTGAAAAAGCTAATAACTACATTCAGCATCATTCAACAAATTAAAACTACAACTAGAATCTCCCATATAATAAAATAAATTAAAAGGGGAGGAGGAAACTTAGTAAAAAAGGCCATGCAAGAGAATATAATGGCCAAGCAGATATTCAAGCAGGAGAAGGTATATCTGGTGCACACAGACTAACCAATCTTGAAGAGTGATATTAAACAAGCAGGATTCCATACTAGCATTAGGGCTTTACTTTTTTGTTTATTTCTCTTTACCCCACTCTTTGCTCTACATTTCTGATGTACCGGAATTCTTATTTTAATCCTTCATCATTTATTCAACATAAGTAAAAAGAAAGCAACTTAACACTGACCGTTACTGATTGTTGTGATACAGGACCTTTACCTTCTATCCGTGACTCAGAGGATGTATATAGCAGTTGTACATGTCAAAAAGAAAATGCTCTGAGCACATCTTGTTACATAAGATAACCATGCAAGAATCTGCAACTCAGTGCAGCAGAAAGTTCTCACTTAATATCGCATTTGACACACCATGCAAATTCTGTCTCAGTGAACACGAAATTCATTTGGCTGCTCATCTTCTGTGAGAAATTCAAAGCATTTGTCATCGTCATGTCTCATCCATTACCTATGAGATCATCTAGAATGTGAATGGCCCCAAACTACCCATGCCATTAAAAAAATTCCGAACTAAGAGATTCCACATGACATTATTTGGAGATATCCCTTTGTTTATCATATTCTGGAGACAAATGACAGCATCTTCCATGCCAAAACAATTGCAAATCCCCCAAATATGATGCGTGTATGCTGTTACGTCAGGTTGCCACTCTCCAGCTTCGGTGCTAGCTTCCCATAATCGAATGGCCTCCTTAAACTTACCCTGCTTACAATAGGCATGAGTCAACATGCTATATGTATAAGCATCAGGGTTTGTCCCTCTGACCACCATTTCCCCAAGAAGCTGAAAGGCACTCTGAAGCATACCCTGGCGACAGAAACCAGAGAAAAGCATATTGTAAGTCATAATAGTCATCTGAATCCCCTTTCTTTCATCTCTTTGGCATCTCAAATGCCGCCGTGAACCTGCCTACTTTGAGAAAACCATTTATCAGCTGATTATATGTAATTATGTCAGGGCAACACCCATATTTCCTCATTAAATCTAGCACTTTCATGGCCCAATCAATTCTTCCACCATCACATAAACCTCCACGAAGGCATTGATGTTACTAAGTTTGGAGGGCAATTATCCTCAACCATTTTCAATATTAAGGAATAGCTTGGTCAAACAAATTTTTTTTTGCAGAGGACATCAACCATACAGGTATAAACGACAACATTGGGACGCGCAACCACTGAACATCATCTTATTCCATATCTCTGATGCACCTACCAGACTCCCACATTTTGCAAACCATCAATAAGAAATGCTATAAGTAGTACAGTTTGGAGGAACCCCATTTTTCTCCATCTGATCAGCAACAAGTCAGCTTCCTTCATACTCCCGTTAGAGGATAGACCATGCAACAACGTATTATACGGAAACAATATTGGGCAGAACCCTTCCCTGATCAACTTGTCCCACCAATCGAGAGCTTCATGAATCTTCCTTTTCAACAGAAGACCCCTCATTAACGAGGTAAAGCTGTGTGGATATTCGGGCGACATCCTCTTACAGACATCTGAGAAAAATTGCCATAGCCAGCTCAACATGCCCCACGTCCGACAGAGAACTGATTATTGACGTATAAGTGATGACATTAGGGTCAATGTTCTCATCCACCATCTCGGCAAACAACCGGAAAGCTTCCTCGAATCTGTGTTCCCTACAAAACCTGTCATCCATAGCATTATAAATGGGGAGAGGACGGTCCAAACCTTCCTAGCAAGCTCTCTCCCTTCCTCTACCTTACCGACTTTACACAAGGACGAAACTATAGTCGTGTAACTTACAGAATCCGGCGGACACCCCCTGTTCGACATTTCCTCGAGCAACTTCAGCGCACCATCCACTCTACCATTCTTGCACAGTGCCTTAATTAGGATATTATAAGTAAACACCATTCGGCTCCATGCCGTCCTTCTTCATGTTACTATACACGGAGCTATCATCGAGAACCTATCATCACTACAAGCAAAGCATCCACAGGTGATTATATATCTTCACCGTCGGCTGCAGCTGAACTCTCTATCCTATAAAACATCTTGAGCGCTTGCTCCACCAACCCAACTCGCCGATACGAGTCGATCACTTCCACGAACGCTCCTCCCCGCAGCCTATCCCTTCCAACTTCATCTCTGCAGCAGGTATTGCACGGAGCGTCGATCTCGCCTTCGCGGCCCAGCTTTCTTCACCATGATCTCGTACGTGAACCGGGTGTGCCGGAAGAGAACCCCACTCGCGACGGACTTGAAAAACCTGGAAGGCCGACGACACATCGGGGTCGCGGCTCAGCCTCCTCGCGACGTCGGATTCGTGTAGGATGACCTGGGTCTCGTCGCCCCGGGGTCGCCCCGAGTGACCCACCGGACCGAGTTCGGCGTCGCCGTTGAGGAAAACCCGAATGCGGTGTTTCTTCTGCGCTTTCAGGATAAATAACACCCTCGTTCAAAATGTGGAATAGCTTTCTGACTGCTATTTAGGTTTCCAGTATTTTTCTATTGCTT